>OY986967.1:20934896-21011538 GCA_963920575.1 Narthecium ossifragum
CTTGAACTTGGCAGCCGCCCGTATGGCTAAGTCATAAGTCGCTTTATATATATATACTAGTACTCACATGTGCCTCTGGCACAGTTTTTTAGTTATTGCTAATATAAAATTTTAACAAACTCCTGTAGTTTGTCTGATTAGATGGCTGGGTTGACCCGTAAGGTGGTCTAGGGTTCGAAGGTTGGTCATAGCTTTTTGTTCACTGCCAACATAAAACATAGCCAATAAAACTTAGGGTATATAAAATAATAATAAATAATATAAGTCTTAGCATTAGCATTAGCATAATATAATATTAATAGAACTTAGGTTGATATGAATTAATGCAGCTTTATATAAAGCAAACTTAGGGAATATATATAAAGAAACTTAGGGGATATGAATTAATGCAGGTTAACCGAAACTGCTCCTTATAAGGTTGATTGTCGAAAGAGAAGTGATTGGGGTACATGCTACGTAGACATGTGCATCGCACATGGTCACATTCAACGGTCCAGATTACTCACATTTACTGGTCCCCATCACGTAAACCAATAATATATGACCACCTCAGCTATGTGTAATGTACATGACTAAAATGCCATGTACACAAATCTTTTTTCTTGTCGAAAAAATTGGTTTTATTACACATATATAGTTATATACCCCCTTACAAACTAGTCGTGTTGCATATGACATCTTAGTGTCCTTACAAGCATTAAAAATTTTCAAAATAGGCACCTCTATGCACGCCACATTTTCCACTCAACATACCACAACCCAAATTTTAAAACATGAATTTTTACTCAATACACCACACCAAACATCACTTCCTACCCAAGCCACCCTCGAAACCACATATCATCTCAAAACCCCACCCTAACCCCACATTCTATATTCTATATACCTAAACTAACCAACCCCCCCCCCCCTCCCCTCCTCTCTCCCCCACCCACACACAAACACCTCTCGACCCCCCCCCCCCCTCTCCCGAACGACGCTTCAGTTATGCCGGACTTACCCACCGAAATGCAGTAAAGCCTCGCTGGCAAGCCTCTGACGCTACAATCTTTGATCATACGTGCGGACTCTCCCACCTTCATCATTCGTCGGACTCAATACAAGCTTTGGGGTGAGTTTTTTAATTTCGTTCTTTGTCAAATCCTCATTTTTTCGAAATTTCTCACCCACATTCCATATCTAGCAATATTTTTTCATGATTTTACTCCTAATGTGTTGGATTTTTCAATAGTTTTATTATTCTTTTGACATGCATTATATATAGTCTTCATAGTGGATTCGTTAATCGGATCTCGCTTCCTTATGGTGGTCAAAATTTGACATGGCTTCATCAGGTTCATCGACATATCGATCACCAGTTTGTTCTGTTCCTCGTTCAATCTCCTGGCAAATGAATGCCCCTCGAGGTGCACTGATCTAGGGTGATTGTGCACTGCACAGACAATCGTCAACCTCCAATCGTCATCGGTGGCAAGCTTTACACCCTTAAGCTTCCTTAAGCTTGGAAGGATAGCCATAGTTCTTCGTCCCCGTGTTGGCATTCTTTTTTCGGGAAGCAAGAGGTTTTTTTAAGCTATCATCTTTTTTCACAGTTTTCTGGTATTCTCCACTTCGCTCACATGCTGAGGTGAGTCTCAGCTTTCTACCCCCCCCCCCCCCTCTTTATTACAATCACTATCGGATAAGTGATTGGACCCAGTGGGTTACCCATCCCGGAACCACTCCAAGGCAAGCACGCTTAACCTTGGAGTTTTCTGACGGATCACTGTCATCACGGCTTTAAAATGCGTTGTGTCTTATAAGGGCTACTAATATACTTATTATCTACGTGGGGTTGCTTACCAGGTTACCTGATTCGGCCACACGCCCACCAGGTGAACACCGATACCCAGGTACCCCGGGTCTCACAACCCAAACCCCTTAGAGGCCCCGCGTCCTCGCTGGCACAAACCGTCTAACAGACCTACAGCCTACTCTGATACCATCTGAAACGGCCCCCGCCGTCCGGGGCCACCCAAGGCCTGCGGGCTCCGTCCAGGATCCACCCGAGGGCCCCACCCGACACAATATTATCCGCTTTTGGCTCACCGTAGAAATCTGAGAAAACTTCCCAGTAGGTCACCCATCCTGGGACCGCTCCAAGGCAAGCACGCTTAATCTAGGAGCGATCGATCGGACTCGAGCCTATAAGTAGCCCGAGACCTCCCCTGTTTTTCCGGTTTGCTTCCCCTCTCCTTCTTCACCTCCGTTCTCCCTCCTCCGGCCATCTTTTTCAGTGCTTGAGGGCTTGTTGGACTCATGACAACGAGAGGAAGATCCTTGGCTTGGTTGAAAGCTGGTTTGGTGGTCGTACAGTGGGGATTCAGCCAAGGTTTGCGTTTCCGGTAGGTTTCTATCTACTTGAGTTAGTTTAGGGGTTGTCTCTTGATCTAGCCGGTAGATCTAGGTGTTCTTGGTGTTTCTGGTGTATTTTGCTTAGCTTAATTAGTTTTTTGAGTTTCATAAGATTTGATTGAGTTTTTAGTAGGATTTAAGCATGTTTAAACTCAGATTTTCCGGTTTCTGCTGTTCTTGAAGAACAGCCGGCTTACGGCGTGTTTTCTGATTTGTACAAGCATGATCGTGATTTATGATGAACATTAGAGTTCTAGATCTGAGCGTATACTCTCAGTCACAACCGGTTTTATAATTTTCTAATTTTCCTATAAATTTTTATGATTTTCGTATGGATGGGCTGCGTTTCAGCAATTAAAGGTAATTAGTGAAGTTAGTGATTTTGATTAGCATTTTTCCGGTAATCGAGCCGTTGGATGTTTCCAAATTTTGGATATGTTAATCCCAGCATGTTTATCTGCGGGTTTCTAAGTTGGATCTCGAATCCAACGTCGTTTGGACGTCGGATCGACGAGATCGCTTAGCCCCTAATTTGGGGATTTGATGTTTATATAATATTATATGTTCTGAACGTATAATATGATATTATATGTTCATCTGTGTTTTTGGGGTTGCTTCCCATTGCAGAGGTCCGCGTTTGACGGTCGCGGTACCGTCGTAATGCTGGGACCCGCTATAGACTGGCAGGCAGCGGTCAGTGGCATCGCTGCAGCAGTCCAATTGGACTTGGTTGTTATTCTATCATATTATTGCATGCTTACTTCTTACCTGCGCATGATCATAGCATGCATTTTTGTTTGTGCATTAGATGCATAAGGATAGGGCGTGGGTGATGGGTCGATCGTCGATCCGATGCTCTCGGGTAGCTCGGATTTAGCTCCAGGACCGTGGCGGGTAGCAAGGTCCAGGTTGGATTGTAGTATTTTGTCGATCTTGATGATAGGATTAGATGACTGGAATACTCTTGTTGATCGATGATTTAGAGGTCGTGTCGGCCTCGAGCTGGGAGTTGAGGGTGCAACCGGTGTCGGTTTATGTTCTTGGGGGGGCTGAGGGGACTAGTACCGGCCCAGGCAGTGTTTGTTCCTGCCCGCGGAGGTGACCAGTATGAGCCCAGTCCGTTTTGGGTGACTATAGCTAGAACCCCGTAGCAGTGGCGAGCAGTGTGGGCCCAGTCCGTTTTGGGTGACCGCATCTGGAACCCTGCGACACTATGTGTATCCAGGATGGGCCCAGTCCGTTGGTGTGACCATGGTTGGACATGCGTAGGGACACCGATGAAGGGTTATGGGGCCCTTGCAACACACCCAAGCCTGGCTTGGGGGCAACACTATTGTGTTCCCTCCTTTCTGTGTGTCGCAGTATAGAACCCTACTGAGCTTAGTGCTCACCCCTACCGGGCAGGTGTTTGATGGCGCAGCGGCGTCTAGCGGTGCTTGAGGAGCGGTGATCGTCGTCTATCCTTTTGTTATAGTTAGCCTCCTACGGGAGTATGATGTATATTAATGTAAACCCTTTTGAGGATTTAAATCTTTCTTATTATATCTGTTGAGGTTTGGAATTATTGTTAAATAAGGATATTTGTGAAATGTTTAGGGAAACCAGTAAGTTAGAGGGAACCCCACACCAAAAAATTTCCGCATTAGTTAGGTTCCGGTTCGCGTCGCCCGGCCCGGTTGGGCCTTCGCGGGTCAGAACGTGACAATAGACATCAGAATAATGAATTATAAAATTAGAGTCTTCTAACCACACAATGTTTGGGCAACAAACCTCGTTAGTTGTGAATTCATCAATGAAGTCAAGTGCCAGATCATCTCCTAAAGCGATGGTGTGAGTACTCGCTCCTCTGACGTGGTTTGACTGCGTATGTCGGGGGTCGTGCCCTGTTGGCTTGTTTTCGCGTCGAGCGCGATCTGTTTAATCGCATTGTTGATTTTGGACCTTAGGGGCAATTTGGTAAAATTGTACTTTGCCGGTCGGTTTTCCACCCACGTAGTGCACACACATCCGTATGAATGATATATGTGCTTGTTAGAACCTTAAGCGAGCTTGGGATCAGAAGATCCAGGCTCAGGCGTGACAACTCGTTTTTGGGATAGCTGTTAGCCCAGGGACGATCGATCAGTCCGTGAGATGATCGATCGGTCCGTGGGATGATCGATCGTTCAAGGGACGATTGATCGGTCCTGAGGATGATCGATCGGATTCTATGTCGACACAACCCTTCTGAACACTGAACCGACATAGACCGATCGATCTGTCCATAGGACGATCGATCGGTCTCAGGCTCTTTAAGTACCCGCGGTGGCTCTAATTATTTGTTTTTCTTCTTCCTTCTTCTTTCTCTCCACCATGGCTTGATTTCGCTTGGGAACTTGATCCACAGGCTTGAGGAGGTTGCCAGCAAGGAGAGGAGTTGATCTAGACCTTCTCTACACGGATTAGTCGAGAATTAATCATGGATTAGCGAAGAATGGTAGGATTCTTCATATTAGGCTTGTTTAGGTGTTCTTGGTTGAATGGTTGCTTAATTAGTTGATTAATCTATGCTAGATGATGCTTATAGGCTTGCTGAATATCTGATTGAAGCTTAGTTGGATTTTAGTTGGATTTTAGTTGGATTTTGGTTGGATTTTGATCGGATTTTCTATTTTAATTAGAACAACTATATTTGAGCTTGATTACAAAGCTAGATTACAGAGCTATACGTGTATGATCTCAGTTGATCTTCAACATGAAAGTTGTAAATCTCTAAGTTAGCTTTCAATTCCAACTTGATATCAGAGCAGGTTGTAGTTTCCAGGGATAGGATTAGGATTACGGTTAAGGTTTTGAGTGTGAGTTGGGATAGTTCTGGGTTAGAACATCCATGTATGTTTGATGTATAGTGATATTCAGTAAAATCATTAGAGATTACAGTTTTGACCCAAGATGAATTGTTTAATTTAGAAGTATTATTTTATTATAAATGCGCAACAGATTGATTGAATAGATTTAGAACCCTCACGACCCGGTCTGAATGGGTTTCTGAGTCAGGGTGTAACAACTGGAACTAGTGGAAACATATCCATGAGTGTCTCCATGCAGTTAGCATGACAAAATGTAGTGAACGGTAGTATATAGTAGATCACAATACATAGATAGCGGTACCCTGAACCGTTTCACTTGAATTACTATCCGTACGTAAGTACCGAGGGGTTGAGCTATTATATCGGTACGCAACTACTGATACAATGCTTTGAAATCAATACTATGACAGGTCACATCGGTATCTAAATACCGACATGGATGCTCATAGTATTGGTATCGTGGTACCGATACTACTAGTTATGATTTTGGTCTGATACTGCCGATAGCATCGCGTTGGGGCTGATAATTCCGAAAACATAAAAAATGACTAACATTCCTTGGTTGCATACATTTTCTTCTGGATTTTCATCGATCTTTTCGCTCCAGCATTCAATTTGTTTATTCATTTCGTCCTGACACGCGTTGAGATTGCAATGGATCTTAGAAATGGAGTTTGAGAGCTCATTGGATAGAAAAAAACAATGTATGATGAGGAGAGGTTATAGCGGAGAATGGGGAAGTGTTGGAAGGGTGTAAGAGTAGTGATGTTGGATGGGTTTAGGGCTTGGATCTTGGATGGAGAATGAGGTTTGGAGAAGGGGTTTAGGGTTCCGGTTGGAGAAGGAGATGGGTTGGAGAACTAGATATGGTGTATGGTATAATATTGAGACCGCGAAGAGACCATCTTAAAGCCGGGAAACGATTTCCGCGTAAACAAAACCTTCCAAGGAAAGTCAACTTTGACCCAAAAAGGGCCCATTTGCTAGCTTCTTTAATTCCGTACCCTCCTCTCCTTGATTCCCAACATCGTCGTCTTCTCCGGACCAGGTCTTCTCCTTGATGTCGATCCATGGCCAGAACCTCGAAGTCACAGGTAAACCTTCTTCTAACACCGCCATCCTAGAACTCTTTCTTTCTCATGAATCATGCATCGATCATTCACTTCACTGCCCTGATCCTCTGGCTATGGAATGGAGCAGTGGTGGGATGCAGCAAGCTCAAGGACACCGAGTGGCTAACGAGGCAGGACCCCTACGTCTGCCTTGAGTACGCCACTACCAAGTTCCGCACCCGCACCTGCACTGGTTCGCTGGCAATCGCATGCTTACCCCCCACAAATCCTTCTTCCAATCTATCTATTTTTTGAGTCTATGTTTAGAAATCGAATCAAAGTTTGGAACTTTTTTCTGTGGGATCTCTGTAGATGGAGGTAGGAACCCTGTGTTCCAGGAGAAGACGGTCATCCCCCTCATCGAGGGCCTGCGCGAGATCTCCGTCACCGTCTGGAACAGCAACACCATCAACAACGACGACTTCATCGGCTCCGGCCGGTACGCTTCTCTTAGTCCCCTCTCCGGCTTCTGATTCCATGGAGAGTGGTAATAACTAGATTTCTTTGTTTGGATTAGGATACAACTGCAGAAGGTCCTCTCTCATGGCTTCGACGACTCCTCCTGGGCGCTCCAATCTAAATCCGGGAAGTAGGATCTCGAGAATCCCTTTGTTTCCATTGCTAAAAACCCTTCCTTTTTTCACCATTTGTGAGTCGGATTAATACCGGAGATTTCACAGGTCCGCCGGAGAGGTGAAGGTCATCATGCACTTCGCCCACGCACAAGTAAGCCCGACTCCGAATCCAGCTTCTTGATTCCGTGAAGTACCCTAAAAATTGGGATTTGGATCAGATCAGCTAAACATTCTTTAATTTGATTTCTGGATGCACAAGCAGCAGCACTCTGGAATTGCTCCTCCGATGGGAATGCCTTCAGCTCCACCGGCGCCGTACGGTGCACCGCCTTATGGCGCACCGGCAGCGCCGTACGCTGCACCGCCTTATGGCTCGTCTCTTTCTTACCCTCCTCCTATGGCTATGGGTGGATACCCTGCCGCGGCACCATACCCGGCGGCGGCAGCGTACCCGCCGCCAACCAACCCTGCCCCGTACCCGCCACCAGTGTACCCTCCTCCGGGACAGGCCGCGCCATACCCACCCCAGACATACCCTCCGGCGGGTTATCTACCGCAGCCGTACCCACCTCCGCCGCAAGGCCAACCATACTATCATCCACCAGGTGATAACATACGCACTTCTTGAAGCTCTCAATTCATGGACTTGTATGAAACTATATTTATTTATTTATTTGTGCAGGAGCATACCCAACACCCCAGACATACCCTCCTCCTCCAGCACCAGCAGGTTATCCACCGCACCCATACTGAAGAAGAACAGAGAGCTCTGCAGCACCCATTGATATGAAGGATTTCATGGTTGGCATATAGCAGCCTAGCAGGTGCTTTGATTTGAGATTCATTTTAAAGTTGAACATTTTCGATATGAATGGTTTTAGTGCTTCTTGTGAGAATGACTGCATGAAAAGTTTAGTAGTGGGTAGGAAAATGAAAAATGGTCTTCTTCCTCCTCTCTGTGGTAGCCGTAGCTCTTGCTTTAAAATGTCAAATTTCTTGGACACGTTCATCTTGGTTTAAATGAATGGAATGGTTTTCTTGGATGCCACTCTTATCCATATATACTAGCCGGTCCAGCCCATGCAGCACCTGTTACTACTGTCCAACGGCCCACTCATGAGGTCAACTAACTAGCTTTGGTGGCATGATCGCCGGATGCTTTTGCACACGGGCCGTCACTATTACGGATTTACGGCCAGGACAATATGCATGTTAAGGCCGTTTCTTTAACCTTTTGCAACTTAGGATCACTTTTCTTAGTTCGGGTACGTTTGGCGGCATAGAATGGGGGTGAATTCATCGGTTTTTAGAATCCGTGTATTCTGATTCCCAGATTCCGACGTTTGGTGCATGGATTTCAAAAAATGAAATCCGTCCAAGACGAATACCGAAATCGGCGACGAGCGGACTCATACGGATACCGTGGATTTCGGATTCGTGCGGGATGAGTGTCAAACATACCTTAAGATGACTCGAGCAATCTCACTTTTGTTAACTCATTAAAAAGGTGTTAAAAAATACGTATTAAGTTAATAAGTGGGTGTCAAGTCACCAAAAGTGTTTATTAAGATAAAAGTGTATAAAATCACCAAATGTGTGTATCATCAAGTAAATAGAAACTGCTTAACAAGCGTTACCTCTTTTCTGAGTGAGTTGGTATAAGTGGACGTATTTTAATCATCTTAGATGAAAAGCGGATCTATTATGTAAAAAAAATAATATAAAAAGGTGACCTTAAGCTGCAAAAAGCAGTAAGTAGTGGCCTTAATGTGCCTTCCTGGGCTGATAGATAGACCGACCGAGCAGGATTGATCAACAAACGGAGAATCCTGCTATGTTGGCATAGGGGCAAGAGAAGAGAGCGCTTTGGTTAGCAGTATGCGGAAGGACAACATTGGCCGTGGCCAGATGCAGTGACTCTATGGCTGCTGACTCATGGAGGCGTCTCGACTGTAGCCAATTCATGTCACATTTGGAACCGCTGCAGAGTTGATTCCCAATATCCCATATAGTACACCACCCACACAGGACCTCCAGACGCAGTAAAACAGAGCAGAAACACTTGCTATCACAGCTAAACACGCAACCACAATTGCTGATGCTCATTGCCAAGGAAGCTTGACGACTCATGGACAGTATTATACATGGAGCCCACAGCACAACCAAGATTTTAGCAGTACGCGGACAGTAGAATCCTAACACCACATAGAAGAGATGGGTAGGGATTAACACGCCAGTAATTAATACTGATGTCCAGGGGAGATCTAAAGCTCGACTTTGGATAGACGACAATTATAAGCCTGAATCTTGATTCTTTCATCGACGAATGAAAATAAAAGCATCAGAGATTTGGGGAAACGACTCCATAAAGATTGAGCTTTTAAGACGGACCGAACAGAATCACAATGATACAACCCTTTGAGTTGCTCAAGTGTAGTACCCGAAGGTAGTCATCGGTTCTAAACTAAGCCCCCCAGGTTTATTCAAAATGTAGGACATTTGGCCCCCCTAAGGGCATCTCCAACAGCTTCTCTATTCCTATCTCTATCTCTACTTTAATGTGATTTGGTGTCATTCTCTAATACAGAGAATCACTTTTTGACCTTTTCAACCGATTTCCTATATTAATTCTCTATATCAATTAGAAGCTTCAATTAAAGCAAATAATTGTTCGCATGGAGCAGTTGGCAACAGAGAGCTCCATAGATGGCGACCAGTTTTGGGTGCGAATCAGGAGTCGATTAAACCTAGGATTTTTGGGGGGGGGGGGGGGGGGTTAGATGTCTCAAATTGGATAGGAATTGGGGAACCTTTTGATTAACGAGAAAGAAGTAGGTAAAAGAAAGCATCTTGGAGGCAGAGTTGCTCACAGCGAGCAGTTGCAGCCGATGCTCTGTCGAGAAGGGAGATGGCGACCAGGTTTGACCATGTTGTATGTAGTGGTTCCTAACCGGTTCGCAAGTGAACCGACCATGAGTGAGCCGGCTCGGTGAGATCGACGGTGAGCCACTCGATTAAATGGGATGGGAAGATGATACGCGAGCAAGGAGGGGTCGTCGACTGGCCTCGAGGTGGGCGGATCCGGTGTTAGAACTTAGAAGGGCTCGAGATTTAGGACGGTGAGTCGGTGATGGCGCCGGGTTGGAAAGAGGAGGGAAGCTCGATGGGGTTTTAGGGGGAAGGAGGTCACCAAAGGTCACAAAGGGTCTTGGACAGAGGTTAGGGAGGTAGTCGCAAGAGATGGTGAGATTGGGTGGTGGGTTATGGTGGAAGCTACACCGGAATCGGTTGAGGACGGTGGAGGCCCATTTATTGATCCGAGCCGGAAACCCATCGGCTCAAATGTAGGATGGGTATCGCCCATTTACTGCTCTACGATTCAAGATGCGAGTGGTGGAAGACGTCGGCGTCAAAGTGATCCACCACTTGATTTTCGTTGGACACCGACGTCGGATTTGATCATGCGAACGAAAAGGAGAGAAGAATGGGGAAGGAGACCTAGATAGAAAAGGGAGGAGAAAGAACAAAAGTTTTTTATGTTGACGTGGTTGACGAGAGAGAAAATAAAATAATATTATTTTAAAATATAAAGAATGCTTTCTGAATTCCTAAATATAAGGAATAATTGATTTTAGAGAATGACTATAAAGATAAAAAATCTGTTGGATTACACTTTCTAATGATATTCCTTAAATTTAAATATAGGAAATGGAAAAGAAAATATATTTGAAATACTCTTATCCATATCCTTATTTTAGTGTGATTTGATGTCATTCTACACTACATGGGTTCATTTTTTGCATGTTCACCCAACAATTTTCATATATTAATTCCCTATAACGTTAAAAGGTTTAACATATAAACATGTTTAGTGGATAAAGAAAGTATTTTCATTCCCAAAAGGTTCCCTATCTTGTTCACAACTCCTAAATTTAAAAAATATGACTAAAAAAACATTACCCAAGAGATTATCTATCTCCAAACACATTCCCTATCCCACTCTTTAAATTTAAACATATTCCCTATATTTAGAGAATGAGATCAGTTTTAAGGAATGAGAGCTTAGGAATTGGGAAGCTATTGAATGACGTTCTATAATCATATTTCCTAAATTTAAGGATATGAATAGGGAATGGAATAAGGAAGCCGTTGGAAACGCTATATTAAACCAGAGTAAAAGACTCAACTAATAAAAAATATATAAAAAAAAACAGAATCACAATGATGACAAAAATAGAAAGGCCTAAACTGCAGATTTTGATATTTCACAACACAATGTACCACTAACAACCTGGATCATTCCTATTCAGCAAAGAGTTATGGAAGATGATGCATTTCTTGTTGATAAGGAAACAGAGATGATGAATTTCCCAATCCTGTGCATGACTGTATGAAGCTTACTCACTTACCCCCCAAAAGGCAAAGAATTCCAGGGATATAGGTCCAGTCAATACAGCTCAATTGGAAATTCAAGTTCAAACTGAGCATCCATAGACGTATCCTTTGCATTTGTGTCCTGATTGTTTCGGTATTCTATCTCGATATTCTATCATATCTCTCTAGTTGCAAATTCAGAAATGACGCATTTCACCAATCATGGCTCCTCAAAAGCATTGGAAACATCTGATAGAGCTCACTACCATGACCCACTACCAGGAGAATATGCTATAGTAAGGCTGAGGACGATTGCACATTCTTGCCTTCAAAGCGTCATCTGGCAAGAATGTAAAAGAGAGACCAGCAAGTCAGTTTTATCTCATTTGCCTTCGGATTTAAAATCTTTCTGCTGTCTCTGGCGAAGATGACATCGCAACATCTCAGTATATTCCTGAAAAATAAGAAACGGAAATTTAAACCATGAGAAAAAGCTAGACTATCAAACACCCACAAGGTTCAAAGTTGCTCCAGAGAAACTGATACCAAACAATTCGTTTAAATTAGCACGTACGACAAATCTAACAAATCTAGACTTGGAAGATTTTCAAAAACATTAGAAATACAGTAGCAGCCTGACCAGCCAAGATTCCCTAAGATTAAGCATTTATTCTGCATATAAACTTTTTATGGCATTGAAGTTTTGCATAAACTTCCTGGCCCAACCTTTAGCTTTCCATTGCAATATATCTAAGGCACTTACATTTTGTCTACAAGCATTACTCAAAAAATAAATTACATCAAATTACAAAGTCTGTATGAGGGCGCAATTAACATATACTTATATCTAAAATGCCCAATAAATTAGGGCCATAAATCTCAATGGATAGAAAAACTTGCAAACGTAGTAGGCAAATATTATGGCTGTAATTAGGCTAAACTTCCGGTACTGCAATGACAAATTTAAAACCCATGAATTCTATAATTTATATATGAAAAAAGTCTGAATCTGTGATTTAGGGCGAAGCTTTGATAAATGCATCGCATTTTTAGCCACAGCAGGATGGAATAAACATGCTCCAAAAGCATTTATAGACCAAAATTCCCTGGTATGGTAGTCCTAGCCTCTGTATCAAGTGCTAAATAGAGAAAGTTATCAATAAATAAAAAGAGCAATGGGCAGGCATGCACTTGCACGTGCTCTTGCACGTCCACCACCTATCCAATGTGCACGAGAGCACACACAAAAAAAGGCCCATGCATCCCTCGCAATTTCTCTCACACATGCATTTTTTAATACTACAAAAAAAAGAGACTTTACATGTCTGTGTGTGCACGAACAAGGCAGCATTGTTGACTAAACCAAGTATTTACGTTCCATGTCCATAATAAACAAGTTTACTACGTTACAAGAACCTAATTTAATTGCCAATCAGTTTGTCAATTCGTCAACTTTAATATGAGAACATAATTTACATACATTAGCCAGCTGTCCATTGTTGCCAAGTTCTTCGGTAAGAGCTCCGTGGTCGTTCACTTCACCATCAAGATAAGCAGCACTCTCCAGCACAGCACGAAAAACATCAGTTGGTGAATCATTCTGATCAATTCTTTCGATAGCCTCCTGGAGATTAACCTGACAAAAAGATCAAGGTCAACAAAGAATCATTGCAGGTAGTCTCTCTCTTCTTTTTATTAGATAAGCATTGCATGCGGTCTCTCTAAGGGCACATTACAGAGCAAGAAACCACACATCCTACAAGTCAGCACATTTGGGGCATAAATCTCACTAAATCACTAATCACACAAGCAACTTAGGTAACATTGAGGCAAAAGCATTGAAAAGTGATGAGGAAACTCCAAGCAAGTAAATCAAAGAGAAAATTAAAAGTTCAAATCTGCCGTTCATGTCTCATGGGAAGAGCCAAGAGTGTCAGAATCCAGCTCTTCTATTTAAATGACGAGACCATGGATTGCCATGACGTTGGCACGCATCATGCCGGCAACCTACCAGCACGGTAGGTGCCGCCGGCACCGGGCGCGCCGGACCGGCACGCCTGTGCCGGTCCAGATGAGTGAAATTCACTCGTATTCAACATCCTCAATTAGCCAAATATAGTCTCTTATACTATAGCAGAGTGAAAACATACCAAAATAATATAATACGATACATGACACATAATCAACAGCTCAATACATCTCTCATATGAGCACACACCAAGCACTTTCTCAGACTAACCAAATCTGTCATTCAATAGTATAAGATAAATGTTTCTAGTAGAACTCAAGTGTTGCATATACTTGGAAAAAGTTATATAAGAAGAATAATAAACTTCAAATTTTCTAATGAGTGACTGGTACTCTGCAGCATCACGCTCGAAATCAATGACAGTCTCAGGAGCATGTATAGTCACCACTTCAATCTTATATGGTTGATATGGCTGATTTGTATCAAGATAGTCATACGAATATCCGGAACTATCACGCGAAGTAGATGATCCGGTATCTCCAAAACTACCCTGCATGAAGGTTGGCTCATTCAATTCTCTCCTTATCTTTCTCTCCATACTGCCCACCAATTCACCTATCACTTCTCCTCTCTCCTCCCTTTTCTTTGCTTTTTCTCCACGTAGCCACTACTCTTCTCTCTCCTTTTTTGTCCCACATGGCCCTCTTTCTACACTCCTTACACCCTTCGCGAGATCACGCCTCCCCCTCCTCTTCTCCGAATCCGGCTTGTCCTCCCCTCCGGCTCTGTCTCCTCTTCTCCGCCTCGTCCTCCCCTCCGACTCCTTCCCTCCTACTCTCTCCTCCCCTCCATCTTCCTATGTTTCTCTCCCCTCTTTCTCCTCCGCCCTCGTCCTCTGTTTCTCTCCTCCCCTCTCTTTCTCCTCCTCTCTCTTCCTCTGTTTCTCTCCTCCTCCCCTCCTCCCCTCCTCCCCTCTCTCCTCCCCTCCTCCCCTCCTCCCCCTCCATATTTTATAATAGTGAAGGTGTCGGTGCAATTAAGCTGTAGGTGCAATCATCGCAATCAGCCAAAGCCGTCGGTGCAATCATCCGAAGCTGTCGGAACAATCATCCACGACAATCCGGTACGTATCGGGTCCGTAACCGGCGATACGTTATGTATCACCCGGCACAACTCCAGCACCGCCTCGATATTGATACGGGTTTTTTTTATGTCGGCAAACTGTCAATACGGTACATATCGATCTGTGCCGGCCGGTATGGAAATCCTTGACGATAACTATAAATGTGAAGGACAAGCACAACATATTCTTAGCTTACTTTCCCCACAATGGTTAACAGTGGAACATGGGCAACTAAAGCGTCGATAGATGGTCCATGTAGAATAAGTTTCTTCCTAGACAGTCTAAAAACAAACAATAATAACCAAACTCACCCTACATTTCATGGGAGACTTGCTAAAATAAGATGAATGAGGGGTAAGTTAACATTTCTGTTTCTTTCACAAGATATCCACCGCAAAATATACTTTTCAAAATGCTAAAATTAAATTTTGGTAAAATCAGCCAAGAAACAAAGGCTTACCTGGGGATTGCTATAATCTAGCATATTGTCTCCCCTAGAATTCCCATCATCATAGCGAGACTGATGTCCAGAATTAGCACCATGAAAAAGACTGGAATCTGCTGATCCCCTACCAAGGGCTTGTGATACAACAGGCATCATCCTTTGAATCATACTTGAAAGATCTAAGCCACCTTGTCCCCTTCCAAACCCCGAAATCATGCCTGGAAGATCTTCAGCTTGTCCCACCTGTTCCATCATTTCATTTAGCGTACTTCTCATTGCAGGGTCTCTAGTACATTGCTCCAACATGCTTCTCAAATTAGCAGGGGAACCAACACCAGTCTGCTCAACTACACCTGTCAACATATTATTGAAAGCAGGATTCTGAAGGACATTAGACATCATACTGGTAATATCAATTTGCCCAGGAGCAACTTGCCCACCCAAAGGCATGCCACCCATAGCTTGACTGATGGATGGTGGCTGGTGTCTAGAGAAAGGGTCCGTGTTAACTCTATTTGTCTCAGAGCTCCTAGAAGCAAGAGACTGTAGAACCTGCTGTCCCGTAGCAATAGATTGCTGATTCTGATTGATTTGAGGTGCAACTTGTGATATTCCATCCTTCCCAACAGGCTTCAGTGGTTTACTCCACCTCTGGCAGAGGCAAGAACAAAGACAGAAGATATGTTAAATAAGGGCCCATTTTCAAATAAGATTGTTCAACTGCTATCTCATCATAAGGCAATATTGGCAGATTGTAAGTAAGCTAAAAGACTTCAATCACCTTAGGTTGCAGATGTCCAAGTCCTAAGCCCAAAGGAGTTGGTTTATCACTGTCATGCGAGTTGTTTTGGCTAGACTGTGGAGCGTATGCATTCATAGTGGGATCAGATCTTTTATCAGAAGTTTCAGAAAACGATGTACTCGAAGAACTCTTGCTAGCTTGGTGAAAAGTAGGGCCCTGCATTGAGCTGATAGCTGATGACTCGGATGCCAAGTTTCTCACATTGTCTGGTGGATTTGTATCTTGCAGGTCATCAGATTTTAACTGGAAATGGGAAGCAAAACATATCATAAAGGCAGCTTTGGCTCGATAGGTAAATAATCTGATCACTTACAATGAGAACCCAAAAAATAATACCTGCTGTGGTTCACTTCCATGGATGCCTGAACCGGGATCAAGTGAACTAACAGGAAAGCTCCTCGACTCACCAGCTCCAGAATCCAACATTCTTTGAGCATCACAATTGACCATATTGTCATCCAGACCAGATGATTCAGGACCTACACAATTTAACAGTTGAAGAGAGGTTAGAGGGCCAAAAAATAGCCAATTAGCATGCCAAGATGTCTGGTGCACCATGTTGACTAAGAACGAGTAGCTATTTTTATCAGTCAGAAATGATGAAGTTCAGCCTGGAGCATTATCAGCAGGAAACCACCTTTGCATGCATCAGCCTCGGATACACCTGTGGTGATAGTACTGGCTTCTGAAGGAGTCTGCGAAAGGGGAATGGATGTGCTAAGTTGTGGTCCGCTACCCATGGTTGGACGAGATGGCTGCGAATCAGCTGACTGTAAGCTAGAAGTTGCTAAGTTCTGCCCTTGCCCATTGCTAGCAAGTAGACCAGCAATTTGTGCATTTATCTGAGCTACAAGTGAGGGTATTGTGTCAGATCCTGGTGGAGTAAGTGCTACAGAAGTAGGTACATTAAGTTGAGATCCGCTGATTCCAGTTGGATGGGACCCCTGAGCAGCTCCTGAATGGGCAGAAACAGGCTGATTAGACCTCACTTGAACAGGGTAAATGACATTAAGGACATGACTGGTGGACTCTCCAGAAGAACCCGCTGGAATAGCTGCAACTACTGTCCTTGGGGATATTCCGTGCAGTGAAGTTGAATTACCTGACCCATTTCCATTTGTGCTTACTTGTTCTGCATTAGTATGTTCCTCACGAACTGTTTCTCCTGAATTTACCCTCGTGCCAGCAGATGATACAGCAGGAGCAACAGAAGTACCTAATTATCATACGGTGTCAGCCTCATACATCAAAAGATACAAAAAAAAAAAGCGCAAGAGAAATTCTTACCAGCATGTATATGGATACTGATGTTTCTGGAAGGATCATGAGTACCAAGTGAACCCGAAACTCCAGGAACTAAAGAGGGAGGATAAATACCCAACTGAGGGATCATCTGAAGAGACGGCTATAGAAGAAATAATGATACTAATGAGAACTAAAATCATCTGTAAGAAACAAAGATGGGACAATACCACAATGGCTTATCAAATACAACCTGAACCATTATGGGGTTTGGTCCTGTTGAAGATATATATACAGCTGGGCCAGAATTCACAGAAGATTCAGCCTGCAAATTGGCAAAATGGAAGAAATCATAAAAATCAAATTACGATCAAGGAGAGAAATAAGAAAGAAGAATAGACATACCAGTGATTCCCTCACATGGAGAGTCATTGTTGTGCGTCCAAGCTCCAGAAGCATAGCCCCTAAATGCTGCATTGTCACTCCTAGATGCATAGCTTCAGTTTGAACCTGACTTCGAAGGATTTGGTCAAAAGTAGACCCCCCCATGTCCAAACGTGCAGCGAGATGCTAGACAATTGTAGCGAATCATGTGCAACCAGAATACCAAAATGTCAGCAAACTATGGGTTAGAAGAACTAAGGAAACTGAGAACCCATAGCAGAAAGGAGCCTTGTACATGGGAAAATGGAAAATTTTCAAAAGAAGACATTGACTGATATCAATAATACAAGATAATGCTGACAACATTATCGAGTTGCCTAGGACGTACACCACAGAGTAGCACTCACGGTTTGGAAGGAAAGATTACATACATGATCATGTTTATAAGAGATTCCATGAGCAACACACAAAATGAAAGTATTATCTAATAAAAACAGTCAAATCAGTTCAAGAGAACCTGTCATCTTTTTAAGCCAAATAAGAATACTAAATCCAAATGGTTCTGGCATGGATAAATGCCAGTCAACCATCGCACGTGAGTTGCAAGAATAAGGCTATTTGAGGGGTGATGCAAAAGTTTACCGCCTATAAATCTGGGGCATCAACATGCCGCCAGCACAGTGGATCATTGCAACACTTCATATGGCTTGGTATGGAGTTTTTTCAACCTTATTTGATATCAACCCATCAAAACTAAAGCAAATTGCATTGTACACATCAAAGAAGTGTCTAAATAAGTACAATAATTGAAATTGCAATGTACAATACGAAGGTTTAACATTTGACGTAGAGTAGATCAAAGACAATATATAGTGTTGATTAGACCATCCATTTGATGGAGATCACTACTTATAAGTAACCTATAAAGGGCATCGCATAAACAAGAAAGTTGCAAAACAAATTTGAAGAACATAAATAGACAACAAAAAAGAGCAAGAATCATGAATCCAATGTTTAAAGCATACCCCAATATACAATTGGTTATATAAAAGAAATAACCAAGGAAATAGCAACTAATATGAATACATGAGTATCGGTCAGCATGGGTCAGCACATGCCAGCTGAAACTCTTAAGTTTGAGGTGTACCAAGATAACACCCATGTTTTGTGTCGGCAAGATGCCACGAGCATGCCGAGCAAAACTCTAGTCCATTTAACGAGTCATTTAATCACAAGATGGACGAGTTCTAAGGTGCTATAGGACAATTAACGATGATGCTACCATGCCTTCCACATAGATATACTACCATTCTTATTTCGTATAAGTTTTCATCTTTTTTCGCTCCTCTTTCTTCTCCCTCTAATTGTCAAAAGCAGAATTGAAAGGAAAAAGAAATCAACACTTGGCATTAATGGTTAAGGATAACAGTCAATTAAAACCAAACTTTTTATGCATGGCAAAAGAGTCACATAAAACCTACAACTGATACTCACTAACGGAAATATTTTCACAAGTCAAAAAAGAAGAAACATACAGAGAGAGCAGCAGCCACATTGCCACTAAGAAGCCGTCGAACACGCTCAAGTACCGAGGCCAACATTTCAGGAGTGGGCAATCCTCTTGAATCCAAAGATGGACGATCAGACCTTGGAGAATCTTGCACATTTCTAGGTGGAGATGATTGAGAACCTTAATGTATCATATATCAAAGAATCGCCAGTTAGACACACAAGTACACAACATTCGTCCATTAGAATTTCAGAACCACAAGAAAAAACAAAAATCACCACCATTTGGTAATGCCAGTTCCATGCGACTAATGAACTCAGAAAGGGTGCTCAAAGAATCAGGAACAACCTAAAATACATTTGAGACGTCAATAGGCAGAAAATAAAAGCATTTACGCAACAGTAGCAACGATAAAAGCTCTAGCCCTACCATATGCCGGGGTAAGGAGACTGCCGGTGGAAGTTGGGAAATCCGAGGGAAAGGAATTGTCGGCCCTGGATGCAGTGGGTTGCCTGCCTGGGTTCTTGCAGCAGGATTCTGTGCTGCTCCTGTCTCAACACCAGGAGAAACTTGACTCGACTGCAGAAACAACAAATCCATGTTGAATCAGGCTATCAGCAAATGAACTAAAGATAAAAAAATGCAGGAATGACAAAGCCTACCGCGCTTGTAGTTTGCACATTGCCACTACCAACACCCAAAGAACTCAGAAAGGCACCAACAATCTGTAAACAAAGGATCGAACAATTATCGAAGGAGGTATTGAAGTTGAGTCACATGACAAGTCATTAGGACTTGAAGAAACAAGTTTCAGAAAAAATACCCGGCCAACATCAGCAGCAATCATGCCCTCCCCTTGGTCCATCACATTCACAGTCCCAAGAACAACACTATGCGAAACTTGCCCAATCCTGGGACGAGGACCACTGGCAGCAGAATCATTCACTGGCAAGCAATTTCAATAATGCTTTAGAACTACCTTTCAAGCATGTGTCCAATCAGATATGATAGCATACAAATACATGTAGATGTATCACATAAACTTTCACATGTAGCAAAATGAGACATAAACAATGATAGATCCAAATTCCTATACCTAGGTGGAAATTATAATGTTCACATATTTGATTGAATATCCACCTTGATGACAATAAATGCAGCTAAAGGGTGTTATGTGAAATCCAAGTCAGTCCAACTTCTTGAAATTCCATTGTCACTTAAAATCATCGTACAAGAAAATAAAGCTCAGAAAGTTCATTCCTGAATTTCAACCTAAAACACAGTATAGGTGGAATAAAGCTCAGAAAGTTCATTCCTGAATTTCAACCTAAAACACAGTATAGGTGGAATATTCGCATGCTCATAAAACAATGTTTCTTATGGATTTATTCATCTAGCTATTTGGTTATGCAAATCTGAACTGTTTGCACAGTGTGCATTTTTCTAAAGATTTGCCCATTCTTGCTTACCTGGATTTTGTGGCTAGTTTCGGCCTATCACTTAGCCAACATCAACTGTTTTTCATGAGAGTCCTCATTTAGAAGCTAATTGTCTGAAACCTATACCTTTTATTGTATTCTGAGGTATCATTGTTGCTTATGTACAATGTTTCTTGCCATAGAACAAGTGTCTTCCAAGAGATCAAAACATATTGTGCAGTTTTACTTCTTAATTTTGCTCGACATAATCATGTGACTTGAAATAACAAATATCCAAATCATAGTATTAAAAGCATTCTAGTCTATTATTATAGTCTCATCCTGGAATCAGACTAGGTCTGAGCTTTGAGTCAGAACAAAGGAACTGTCATGGCAATGAGCAAATCTGCGTCTAGTTTCCCACCTTTGATATACTACAAAAAGATGTTTTCAAGAAGAAGAACTCGACAACTTGCAACTAGGGCTTATGATAGTTCTTTAAGGTCATTCAACATGGAAAGAGCTGGAGGCCTAATCTACATGGAAAAAGGGCACCTTTTAGAACTACTATACCACTTATAGACAACGTACAAAAATACTCCACATCTCAATGAACAGATTTCTACTTTCCATTACTAGGAAAGCACCTGAACAAATTTTTTGCAAGCAATTCATACTTGTACCAAGCAATTTCTTAAACAGACCACATTTAAAGAGCACAGGTATGTATGAATAAATGCTATGCCGGATTACAATTACTTCGAGCAGTCTCCTCAGAATTTGAACCATGTGTAGGTTGTTCCTGAACTGGCTGCCTTGCAACCAAGTGTAATGTATGCCCATCTTCCAACTCTACATGCAGTCAAGGAACAAGACAGGCAATTCTAACAATATCATCAAATAAGTACAAAAAGCGGATCCTTCACAAAAGAACAAGTAATTTGCTATTAAGTTACACATGAACACTAAAAGCTAGCGGAATTCATTTCCTATCCTAGAGATAAGTAACTACGCCTCCCAAAAATCTCAAGACCCTCCAAATATCTAAAACTAGCAACAAGAGCAACCAAGGTTTTTGGTACCAATCAGCACGTATCATGCCAGTGGCCTACCGACACCGTCTCTATGGTTGGCATTGGCACATAGAGTTGTGCTCTAGTGGCGCAAATCGTCAGAGTTTCAATGGTCCGATAGAGTTTTAAAACGTTATTATTTCTTAGAGATAGTTTATCATGCTTAATGCTTAATTATTATTATTTTCTTTTGATTGCCCAAACAACTCTTAATATACAACAAAGGGCCAAAACACCCGATATATGGGTCCTGAAGGGTCAAATGCCCATGTAGGACCAGTAAAAGTCCATGCTGGTCCGTGCCAACCTATGGCCGGTCTAGGACTCGCACCACACTTGCCACCAGCACAACAATCCTTGGAGCAACAATTCTAGAACTTCAGACTTCCTGATTTGGTTGTACAAATGAAACCCTAGGCTTGCAGTTTAGTTCAAATCCAGCTCTTGATCTTGTCAATCGCAGCTTCCAATGAATATACGACACAATTCAGACCAAGAATTATTATCCTTCTTGGCACTGTATGTGTCAATCGACTTTTATTGAGCCGATGGGAGGTCGGCTCGGCATTCGAGCCTGACTCTGGCCCAGGTGCCGGTCAGCTCAACTCGGTGTCAGTCAGCTTGGTGGCTAAATCGGTTACAACTTTAAAAGAAACGGGTTTGTATTGTTTGTAAAGTGCTAACAGTTTAAGGGATACAGTCTTTAATGTGTCCATAAGGTTTAATCCCTTCAAGCTTATAACATGAGTTCTAAAACCCGCAAACACCCTTTCTCCTTTCATTGTAGTGCATCCTCTCTTCCTCGATACACCTCAGCGACTTCCTGATGGCTTCCCAGCGACGCTCTTCCTTGACCTACAGTGGTTGTTTCCCTCCCAGGTTTAACCTCTTCTCCACTCCTCTCCTTCTCCCTCTTCTCCTCTCCTCCTTGTCGACACGTGCCATGCCAATGGCTCGCCGGCACGGCACGTGCTCACAACACAGTAATCCTTGTTTTAGACTACGAATCTCCTACAATAGCTACTGAGGAAATCTAACTTTCACTAAGCAAAAGCTGGTCACTTAGAAATTTACAGGCTTCAAGCATACTTCTAAACGTCCTTACTCAAGTTGGGTTCTTAAAACTGCACAACCCACGCCTTCAGCTATCATATTTGAAGCATGGAAGAGGTAAAAACACTGGAATGCATAATGGGAGAACAAAAGAGAGATGGAATAATTTTTCTTAAAGTGTCACTCACATATGACATGATATAGAAAAGTATTAGGTTACATGATATAGAAAAGTATTGAGTTTCTCAAGAAGGTAATGGGTCAACAACCCCCCTCAAACTCAGGGTGGACCAAACACCGATAGTTTGCGAACAAGAGACTGAAATCTGGGTGGGATGTGTCGTAATGAAGTCTTTGCTCTTCTATATAGAAGAAGCATGAGCAAGAGAAATGGTCTAAGCCTGGAGATGCTAACGAACAAAATGACAGTCAATCCTAATTTGCTTTGTTCTTTCATCAAACAATAGGGTTGCAAGCAAACCACATAGTAATACAATTATCACAAGAAAGGGGGCCAAAAACAGATATCTAACGTCCAAGAACACAACGGAGAAGCCTAAGATGAACTCTCTCCTCGTGGCAGCAGCCATAGCTTGATATTCTGAGGGCCATGAGAAACTCATAGAGCCAATAATGTTCATAGAAAACCTAATATTCAAAGTCACAAACGGTATCGGGAAGCAGTTACATGAC
Organism: Narthecium ossifragum; assembly: GCA_963920575.1. Classification (NCBI taxonomy): domain Eukaryota; kingdom Viridiplantae; phylum Streptophyta; class Magnoliopsida; order Dioscoreales; family Nartheciaceae; genus Narthecium; species Narthecium ossifragum. The sequence continues at coordinate 20,957,913 of OY986967.1, forward strand.
CTATAACTCGTGTGGGTAGTCTCGCATCTGAACTACTGATCGTCTTCTCTCCTTGTGATACATGTGCCAATAAAAGAAGCAAGTACACATGGCACCACTTGATTCCACAAACTTCTCTATTGAGATGACCTAATAAGTCAGTAGCAATAAAAAAGCAACTATATCTGCTCTGAGGGAGCGATCATTGAGTGCAACAAATATGCACATATTCATCAATCTAATGCTTGTCAGGTCTGATATGCTAGAGAAGTAGAGCTTTGTCAATCTTCTTATCCCAAGGTGCTGGGACTAGATCCATCAACATGCGCTAATGATCATGTCCATTAAGAGCACCGTGAACTATTGCAGACCAGAAGACAAGTCACTAACAGTAATAAGAAGGAAGTCCATTGATGTGGGAAGGAGTCCCCTAGACTAATCCAAAATAGAGCTTGATTGCACCATTGAAAGAAAAGGACAAGGAAATTGGGTCTATATCGACAAATCTCGTCAACACAACAGACTTATTCAGCTTTGTATATAATCCCATTAGTAGAATAGATTGTGGAAGTTTTACAAAGAAAGAAATATTCATTTTCCTTGCTACCTCTCTCTCCCTCTCTAAAAAACCTACCTCCTCTATCAGGACCATTCAAAACTCACTAAAATCCACATTTGCACAAATCTTCATGCATGGCACCTTCCTATGCGTGTGTCGGATGGTTTAGAGATATACGGTAGACAGTATACACCTACATTTAAACCAGGTACTTTCCTACACTAGGCGCGTTTTGTCCTACATGCATGTCCACCTTTCAATATGCACCAAATGACATGTTGTACTAGTCATACTTTTACATCATACATGACCAATTTTCATCAACACTGAAGCATATTCTATGATGCACCTTCCTGATCAGCACGGGATGCACAAAAACATAGTGCGTGGCATATCCAACTTGCAGCTGAACACATCGAATTTTCTCCTTCCTAACTTAAACCCTTTTTTATATGCTTCACCAACTTCCGAATAGCTTATGCTAGCACATATCCAAATGCACATCATGAGATAAATTCCACTGCACATATATTGATGCACATTGGACAGTGATAGTTCCACACTTCCAGCTAATATAATTCTAAATTAAAGCTAGCTCCTTTCTCAGTAACCTAATAACTAATCTAGGATGCTCCTTATGTACGAAACCACATACACATTGTAGATGTCTATAATTGTTTGTGCTGCATATGTAACCAAACAGAGAATCTAATGAAGTTCATGAGAGTGAGTAAATAAAATGTTTCTACAAAATTGACAGAAAGATCTAACAAAGCCACTAAAACGATACATAGATGAAACCAAAAGCTCGGAGTGGGAGACAGGAGGAGAAGTGGGTAGACAATCTTGAGGTAGGTTGCAATAAAAATAAGCTTGGTATTCCTTCCCAATCTCTGTGCAAATGTTGCAAAAATAAACACTAATGATATCATCGTTACAGCAATTTCAATAAACTACTTTTCTTTTTCAAACATGTACTAATACAGAACACATTCTTGTTCCTTCCACAATGAGCATAATTTTCTAAGAAACAAAAGACCTTCTTAAAACCCAACACACAAAACTGAAAAACAAGTGAAATAAGTGAAAAAGATATATTTTTCTTTCATATATACATGAAAAATTTGACATATGCAAATGAAGACATATTCTGATGAAACAGAGCCACTATGGGAGTAGATCGACTGGGAGGATACGATATTCAGAAAGGAGATGCTCATCTTTTAAGACCTTTCCCTGAAAAATCAAACGCTGCTGCTCAACTGGAACACTTGTTGCATCAACTATTTTCTCCTTCAACATGTGCACTGGCATCTGAAAGCATTTCAGGATTACCATAGTGAGAGATTAAACATGCTAAATGCAACAAAATTTACTACCCTTAAGATTTCCAGGGTGAAAATCAGAAAAACAAAATGCAGGAAGATTCAACTCCATCAGCATTAATAACACATATGGCAAATGGATATGTATTTCTCAAAAAAAAGAAAATAAATGAAGGAAGAAAAGTTCAACGCTGTCTCGTATTCTATTTCTTCTACAAGGAACTTAAATCCTTGTCAAACAAACAACTTTAGCAAAACTGAATAACATGTATCATGTGTGGACTGCATTTCATGCTTAGTTTATGCGCATTTTCAACTCAATACCAAGCCCATTAGCACATAATTACAATTGCACTTTGCTTCTAATTCAAACCATAATGCACAAACCAAACATGTACTCATGGATTTGCTGGTGGCCCATGTCGTACAGCTTTGGCTAGAACGATATATGCCAACGCCATGCATTGTGACAACACTAGACAGACTCCATGCCGGTACATAGCCTCTTCAGAAGGGAACTGTATGCGGCACGGACCCTTTGTCGAGTATTTGTAACGTGGCAGTAAATTCCTCCCAAGACACATATAGGTCTGCACAGGCGATGCCGACAAGCACAGTAATCCATGCATGTAATGAATGCCAATGTTGTTTTCAGCTGTGCTCACAACCTATATTAATGTGTTACAACTTAAATAGAGCCCACAGAATTCATATCTTTGGTGCTGTACAAAAAAAAAACATCCAGTAGGTACTTCTTCGACCAACTATCTATTGACATAAATCCCGACTTATCGAGTTTATCAGAACATTACATTTTTATCCACCCGGAATGTGTATGTCTGTGATTCCAGAGTTTTGATATTTATCTCAATAGTTGACTCTGAACTTTCACCAGTTATCTGGCTTGAACTCGTTCCCTCGCCAGCAGCTTCAGAAGCCATCCTGCAAATAAAATCAAAGCAAAATGCAACCAAAATACCGCTACAGAGAAACAACTAAGGCTAACATATGCAATGTGGACAAAATGCCTCAATTGGTTAATGAAAAAGGCGAGGAACTCTACAAAAGAAGCTATATTGTTAGTTGAGTCCAGACTCCAGAGAACATGTGAATCTGTATTCATCATATATCCATGCATCTGTATAGCAGTCACGAGTACGGTAAAGCACTTTCAAGTAATTTTGGTTCATACAGCATAGACATAAAACAGGATACTGCCAATAACATCAAAATAACCCATCTCTTAAACCTAAAAAACTCGGTGCACCATCCAAGACACGAACCATCCAATTCAAGCTAGAAAGTAGAAGTTAATATTCTCCACAATCGTCTCGGGCATCATTGATGATGATCTCTGTTAGTTGTAACTCAGCAAGTACACATATAAGCTGAGATCTCATAATTTATTTAGCATCAAGAAATGATCATTTCTCTATTGTGCAGAGAAAACAATTTAATATAACTGGAGTGAAAGGATTACAGTTCCATAGAGGCCGGCACAGAAGGTTCCGCCGGAACCGGGCATCCCGACCCACTGTGCCGACGGCACCATTGACCAAAGCCAGCACCAGGAGGGAGGGGAGGAGGGAGGGGAGGAGGGAGAGGAGAGGAGAGGAGAAAGAATAGGAGGGTGGAGAGGAGTACCTGGAAATCCGCCGGGACGAGATCACTGTCGCCGGGAAGCCACCAGAAACCTCCGGGGTCCACCGAGGAAGAGAGAGAGAGAGGGACGCGGGGAGAGGCGAAATGGATTTAGGGCTTTCTACGAACATCATTCGTGTTATAAGCTTTTTTCACGGGTTCGCTAAGATTTAACGGGTTGCAAACTTTGAATGAGCGAACCCGTTAGGCGCCTATTTACTGACTACTATTTGCATAAAGTTTCCATCTTCTTCTTGAATCTAACTTAGGATCTGATCCAGTTGGTGGTCATAGGGAGGCATATGATAGTTCTGGTTGTTTTTTATCCCTAACCCTAGAATATGTGTGGAAGCACTAGAACAAGGACAAAGTGATTTGTTCAGAAGGCATTGAAATCAGTTCCATCGAAAAGATGAAATATTTTATTAACTACATCACGGCTTTAAAACATGTTGTATCTATTAAGGACTTACTATATATTTATATCGAACCCCGACCATACCCAGGCGTTATGGGATTGCTTACCCCGCTACCCGACTCAGCCCCGCCCGCACGCATCTTGTCCCACGATAGACCCAGCGGGACTCACAAGTTGTGGTTTGGACGACGAGTAAGTACTAGGGAGGAGGTCATATGTGAAACCCGGGGTACCTAGGTGTCGGTGTTCGCCTAGAGGGCGTGTGGTCGAACCAGGTAACCGGGTAAGCAACCCCACGTAAATAATAAGTATATTAGTAACCCTTATAAGACACAACGCGTTTTAAAGCCGTGATGGCAGTGATCCGTCAGAAAACTCCAAGGTTAAGCATTCTTGCCTTGGAGTGGTCCCAGGATGGGTGACCAGCCCGTCTTTCCTTCCCTCGCGCGAGACCAGATCTCACTCTCTCCTTCACGTGAGACCAGATCTGACCCTCTCTTTCGAAGCTCTCCTTCCCCTCTCCTTCGCACAAGACCATATCTGAGATCTGGAGCCCCAACTAGACCCTGTCTGTGACGTTTTCACCGCATTTATCAGTGTTTGGAGGATAGGCAGTGCCCTCCCCACTACCAGATCTGATTTCCTGGATATGATCCGGCTCTACAGCTCGAGTCTTCTCCTTGCTCAGGTTGGTGTTAGCACTAGGGATCTACTTCCGCATCTTAGCATCAAGGATACTCCATTGTAAGCTTCTCTTTCTCGTCCCATCGATTTTCACACTGGATTTGCAAGATGTGGTATTGGTTTAGGTATATAATGTGAAGACCTATTCCTCTAACCTGGTCCAACCGCGTCGGGTCGAGAATATGGTTTTGTGGTTTGGCTCGGCTGACCTTGGTTTGCGATTAGTTGATCGCATCGCTGCTTTTGAACCCCAAGGGCAATTTGGTAAAATTGTGCCATGGCGATCGGTTTCACACCTGTGTAGCGCACACACAGCCTTGATTGAGGTATGTGATTGTTTAGATTCAGTAGGAGCGTTCGTGATCGTCCAATCCAGACGAGATTTCGACGAGATCGCAAGTTTGAGTCAAATCGGATTCAGTCCGATCAGTTGGCTCGTCTGAACCGGTTAAGTGGCTTAACCCTTGATAAGTCACTCATTATTCCTAATTAAACCCCTTAAATTACCTTTGTTATGCCTAGAGCAGGTGTATTTGATGATTTGTTCGTTGATTTCAGGTTTAAATAGGTTTTGAGAAAAAATACAAGAGTTTCGGCTAAGAAGAAGAATTTATTTGATAAAGACTGCTTCGTCGCCTGTCAGGAAAATATTCGCCAGATATTCTGTATAAGTCCAAATATTCTGAAAATTTAGTTCATGATAGAAGACTTCAAGATCTACAATTTTCATGTTGGACACTTTGTCAGATTCGTGATGGTCTGATAGCAGAATTGAAGAATACATGAAGATATATAAGCTGGAAAGCTGCTCCGTCGATGCTGAAGAGAATATTTGCCAAATATTCTACATTAATCAGAATATTATGAAATAAATTGGAGATGACAGAAGACTTCCAGATCTAGAACTTTCCTGTTGAAGACTTCCTCAGATTCCGAACAGATTAGCTTCAGAATTGATTACAAATCGGAATTCCGAGTAGGAATTGAAGAATAAGGAAGCTGATGACGTGGCACTTATTAACCCAGTCGAACTGGGAAGTCCGATCGATCGGTTTGAGTCCGATCGATCGCTCCGATGACGTCAGCGACCCGGAATTTAGGGAAATTAGAGTTTAAGTCCAAATATAACTCCTAATTCTGGGGTTGAGGGTTTCTAATATATAAGGGGGTTACTCCAGCCGAAAATAATCATCTTTTGGAGCACTTTTGGAGGAGAAGGTTAGGGTTTTGAAGACGGTGATCTTTCCGCGGGGATCGACGGCTTCATCCTCTACACCTATGGCTGATTTCCAAGAGATAAGTGGCTAGTTTTCTTGTTCTTAGGAATACCATAAAACCCTAGTGTAACTTTTTATCTTTCTTAGTTGGATTTTTGTGAACTTCTCTACGTATAATCTCATGAATATGTTTTTAATGATTATAGAGTTGAAGGAACAGAGTTCCGTTGACGTATTATTAGTCCTACATGATGGTTGTACTTGAGTGTAGAGATTCATGAGATAGTTTGCATGTGGTTTGTGATTTACCTTTGAGATAATCTATGCTACGTGAAGATAAGACATGCTAAGGTCATTAGGAGTAGAATAACTTAAAATAATGGTAGGATCGAATATGATTTATGTCAAACAAAGATAGGTTATGCCATAGGGAACATAAAACCTTCTTTTAGGGATTCGTGTGAGCTTGTAGCCATACGATCCATAATACTTAAAGAAGTGATCAAGATGATAACTATGGAAGATTAAGGGTGAAACTAGGGTGGATTGTGTATTTTCTAAGACATCTTTTTCCATCTGATTAAAATCTTAATATTTTCTTTTGCTTTCTTAGATAATTTCAGTTAGATCAATCTATCATTGAAGTGTTTGGTTTAGATTAAGAGTTTTGAGAATCGATTTTGGTTTTCCTAGTAATTCCCTGTGGTTCGACTCTGGATTTCACCACTAGTCTACCTAGTAGTATTAGTGATTGAACAATGATATAAATTTAAGATTTGATTGAGGTTAGTAATGTTTTAACGACGACGTTTGCGAGCGATCAATTTTTGGCGCCGTTGCCGGGGAATTTTCGACGGTTAACCAATTGATTTTCTCTTAACTCATTTTCTTTGCTTCATTAGGTTTTTATCTTTCTTATTTTTCCCTTTCTTTATTTTACACTTTTTAGGAATTTTCTGACAATTTTCTGGAATTTTTGCAGCATTGGAACGGATTTTTCTTAAAGAAAAACACAACTCGGCATACACCTGGAGCGATCGTCGGACTTGAATCCGATCGATCGGACTGCGCCATCTGCTTTGAAGTGGACTTCGAGTGAAGGAGCTTGTGGCCTGGAGCGACCGATCGGACTGGAAACCGACTGATCGGAATTGCGCAGTCAGCTAAGCATTTTTACTTCAAATTTTTTTCGTTTCAATTGTTGTTTTCCGGGTTTTGTCCTCTCCTCCGAATCTTCTATTTTCTTTTTCTCTGTTTGTGTGTGATCTTGCATGCAAGGTAGACGATCCTTAAATACCCCGCTGGAACCTTTGGATCTAGAACTAGAGACCACACTCCGAAAAGCTAGAGCCTTAGGTAAACAATCTTTGAGTAACTTGCAATCTATTCACGAGACCTTTGTCACCATGGCTGAAAATGAGAGACATGTCATCAACCCTCATGTTAATATGGGAAGGGAGGGTAATAATAATAACAATGGGGGGTACAACGTGTTCCTTTGAGAAATCACTTCTTGCCCACTGCCTACACTTACACTCCTTCCATTGATTCTCCTGCAATCATAGCCTCACACTATGAGATTAGACCCCAAACGATTCAAATGTTACCACACTTTCATGGTTTAAGTAATGAGGACCCATATGAGCACATTCACAATTTTATCGATACCATTGCTACACTGAAAATGGAAAACTTTAATGATGACATCTTTAAGTTGAAACTTTTCCCCTTCTCTTTGAAAGATAAAGCTAAACACTGGCTTCAATGTTTACCTCCACGCTCAACCACAACTTAGGACCAACTTCAAGAGGCACTTTTAAGGAAATTCTTCCCCATAATTAAAACTGAGAAATTTCGGACTGAAATCCTTACTTTTGTTCAATATGATGATGAGTCTTTTCATGATGCCTGGGATAGATTTAAAGACCTTTTGAGAAAATGTCCTCATCATGATATTGATAAGTGGGAATTAACGCATAAGTTTTATAGAGGCCTTAATGAAAGATGTAAAACTAGGGTTGAAGCTTGTTGTGGGGGTATTCCTTTAGATAAAAATGATGATGAGCTTTGGAACCTTTATGAACAAATTTCCATTGATTCCCAACAACAATACACAACCCATAGAAGTCGGCCTATAACTAAAGGAACCTGTGAACTTTCTGGATTAGAAGCCATTACTGCCCAAATAGCCCTCCTTCACAAAAGGTTTGATAAATTAGAAGTGAGTCAATCATCAGCCCCTCCACCATATCAAGATCAACCTCAAACATGTGCATTGTGCTCTAGTCTCGAACATCACATTACCGACTGTCCCCTGGCTCCATCGTTTCCTGAATTTGTTCAGGAGAAAGCAAACGCGGCGTATGGTTTCACTAAACCTGAAAATAATCCGTATTCAAATACGTATAATCCAGGTTGGCGAAACCATCCCAACTTTAGTTGAAAACCACCCCAACAATCTAGTACTTTCCAAGGACAGAGTAGTTCTTCTAATGCTCACACTAATCGGTACCCATCGAGGCCTTTCACAAATCCCAACCCAGGGTACTCTGCACCATATCAACAAACTGCACCCCAACCTCCTCCACAATCATCCTCTAACTCAGCTTTGGACACAATCATGAGTACACTTGCCAACATGAATGCTAGTATAAATAACATGAATGCCGACATCAACGCTAAGATGGATAAAATTGGAAGAACTGTAGCCTCACATTCACAAGCCATATCCAAAATAGAGACACAACTAGGACAACTAGCTAACACTATGTCAAAGAGAGAAGAGGGTCACGTACTGAGTCAACCTATGACCAATCCTAGAGCCCTACACCACATTGATAATCAGAATTTTGAAAGTGCAAAAGCTGTAGTAACCTTAAGGAACGGTAAGCAAGTGGATACACTTCCTGACACTGCCCAGAGCGACGGATCGCTCTCAGATCCGACCGATCAGAACTATTCCGATCGATCGGCTACTGGTCCGACCGATCGGTCTCTGCCCCCACAGCAACATGATGGTACTCCTAATCAAGTGGATTCAAATCCAATTGATGAAAATGAACCCGACCCACGCACATACATACCGAAAGTGCCTTTTCCTGCGGCCCTTAAGGATCCCTATCCAACTATCAAAGATCGAAGAGCCGTAGAGGACGCCCTTGAAATCTTCAAACATGTCAACATCAACATACCATTGCTTCAGGCCATTCGTCAAATCCCTTCATATGCCAAATTTCTTAAGGATCTGTGCACTCATAAACGCCAGACAAAACCCAACAGAGACAAGAAAATCCTTTTACCTGAACAAGTCAGTTCGATTTTGAGACATGACACGCCACCCAAACTAAAGGACCCTGGTACCCCTACCATACCATGTTGCATAGGAGACTAACAGATTGATGGTGCCCTTCTTGACCTAGGAGCCAGTGTTAACATTTTGCCCTATTACCTTTATAAGGAATTTGGGATGGAGGAACTGAAACCGACCTTGGTTGTTTTGCAATTAGCTAATAGGTCTATTAAGACCCCTAGTAGGATTTTGATAGATTTATGCATGTTTAGTTCTATGTCATGTTTATGTAGATCTTCTCTTTTTATGCAAATCGATATACTATATGTGATAAATACTAGTATGCTAGTAGGCGGTCTTCAGCTGGATTTCCTGTGAATGTAACATGGATTTCTCGAGAGAATAGAATTGGGTTTCCTATTTACGAGAATGTTGTATTTGATGAATTTCCTTGATTCCTCTTATCAATGTTATGTTAGCATTTTCTTAGCATGTTATATATATGTGTGTGTGTGTGTGTGTGTGTGTGTGTGTGTGTAGGCCCTATGTGTGGCCCAGCCTTACGTGAGGCTTGTGGTTGAACCAAGGGAGTCATGCCCCTTGGGATGTTTAGATAATTAAATGGGCAGAGGTTGTGCCGTAGTTGTTGTTTATTATAATTGTTGTTGATTGATGATTGCGTGGCCGGGGTTGTGCCCCCGTTGTAGAAATTGCGGTTGACGGCTGTGGACGTCGTCGTAATGGCGAAATTTTGATTGAATGTGTTGTTGCTTGTTTACGGCTCGTGGGCGCCGTTATACTATCGGATTATTGTAGTTTAGACCTTTATCTGCTTTATGCATGTTTACCCCTTAACGAGCTGTAGGCTATGCCTAGCTCTATATGTTGTGATGTCATATTATTGCATGTATGAATTCCTCTTGATGTGCGTGTAAGCATTGCATGCATTTGATTGCATTAGAAGCATTAAGGATAGGTGGTAGGCGATGGATTCGATCGCCGATCCGGGGTTCTCGGGTAGCCCGGGTCTAGCTCTAGGACCGAGGTTTGGGTAGTCGGGGATTAGGACGTGATTGTCATCAATGATTATGTTGGATATTATTCGAGGATTATTAGGTAGTCGGACTGGAACATTGTTGTTGAGGTTTAGAGGTCGTGTTGTTTCTCCAAGGCCAAGTGCTAAGGATGGATGTCGATGCGTTCCCGACGTGGTCTCCAAGTAGGGCAGTTTTGCTTGGGTAAGGGTGATCCCGCATGGTACTGTTCCCCTGTTGGTGCTTAGGGTGATCTTGGTAACATGTTCAAGAGAGAGGTTCATCACGGGAGCCCTTGGGACATCGATAGGGTTATGGGACCCTTGGCATTCCTTAGACTTAGGCGGAGAGATAACACAGTTGTTGTTTTCCTCCCTTCAGTGTGTCGTAGAATAGCATAGAACCCTACTGAGCTTTATTGCTCACTCCTACCTGGGCTGTATCGGCGATGCAGATCGATGCAGTCCTTTCCTTTCAGGTGATCTTCTGGGCATTGGCGTGCTATTCTCATGGTGATTGCAGACTTGGAGTTCCGAGGAGTACTTAACGATCCTGGAGTTTTCCCTTTTGTTAATAGTTATACATTTACAGTTATAATAAATGTATAATTTCCCTCTTCGAGGATTTGATTGTCTGTATTAAATTATGTAATGAGGGTTGATGAAAGCATTGTATCAGAACATGTACTAGATAGTAAGATTTGTGATAACAGATTCATATTCATGTTGAAATTTAGAACTGTTGGATTTATCATTTTAATTTATTGTGAAGATTATAATTGTACAGGGTTCAAATTGAGAAATACAGGGGAGGCTCTCGCCGTTTGATTTTAGATTTAGGACGCTCATGTCCCGGCCCGGATGGGTTTTCTGGGTCGGGACGTGACATATAAAGATTCTAGTTATTGTCGTTTATTGAGGAAATTGTTGAATTTCACAGACTATACATGCTACTTTTCATGACAATGTGATCAGAGAGGTGGTGTTTGTTTAGCTTTTTCTCTTTTCTTTTTGGCCAAAAAACAGTTTGGTACCCTGTAGTTTCCCAGTTTAGTACCATGTATTTTAAAATTTATCAAAAAATGCTCCAAGTTACATAATAGTGCAGTATAAACCCATCATCCGACGCCGTTACACATTTTAATGGCAAACCAGTCACTGTACTCAATTTTGATCGGTATTCGAGCTATTTTGACTGGTTTTTGCTGACGTGGCTAGTTTTGCTGACGTGAGAGAGAGATAGAGAGAGAGAGAGAGAGAGAGAGAGAGAGCATCTTCTTCGTCAGGACGGCGAGGCATGCGGCGCCAGAGGCTGAAGACGATGATGGTGACGGCGTACGCGCCGGATGGGCAGAAGACGAGACGAGGGATGCCGAGGCCGGCGACAAGGTGGTGGGTCGAGCCCAGGCAAGGAGAGGGTGGTAGAGGGCGATGAGGACATGAAGGGTGGCGGCAAAGTAGGACGGGGTGAGAGGAGATGGAGGTTCTTGGGGGTGATGAGGACGTTGACGGCGAGGCCGACGACGGAGAGGGCGGGGGTGAGGCCGACGGCGGAGATGGCGGCGGCGAGGTCGAGCATGGGTAGCTCTGTTCTGTTTCTCTAAGTCCTTGGGATCCTCTGTTTTTCTTCCTCTGTTCTGTTTCTCTCCTCTCCAAGTCTGGCATCATCGCGTGGTACCGGGGGGAGTTCGCGGCGCCGAATGCGATCATCGACGCCCTTTGCTCGCACCTTACGCAGATCAACGGTGGGAGGGAGGGGTACGAGGCGACGTTCACGGCGATCCACCGGAGGCGGATGAATTGGATCCCGGTGCTCCACATGCAGAAGTACTTCTCCATAGAAGGGAGAAGGGTGTCGCGATTGTACCTCCTGGTGGCGGCGAAGGTGATGGCGATGGCGGCGGGGGTTGGAGCTGGAGCGGGCGCGGTGGCGCCACCAGTGGCTGGAGCTGGGGGGGAGATGTTCGCCATCATCGCGTGGTACCGGGCGGAGTTCGCGACGGCAAACGCGATCATCGACGCCCTTCGCTCGCACCTGGCGCAGATCAACGGTGGGAGGGAGGGGTACGAGGCGGCGTTCACGACGATCCACCTGAGGCGGATGAACTGGATCCCGGTGCTCCACATGCAGAAGTACTTCTCCATAGCCGACGTCACCGCCGAACTCCGCCGCGCGGCGGAGGCCTGGCACATCCCGGCGGGGGAGGCGGAGAAGGCGAGGGAGGAGAGGGAGGAGGAGAAGAAGGATCCGGCCGAAGAGATGCGCAGTGGAGGGGCTCTCCTATCTCACGAATGTTTACCGTCACCCCCATCTCACACCGTCAGTCCGTTGGGTCCAAAATGACCAGAATAGTAAGTTGGAGCATTTTTTGATAATTTTTAAAGCACATGGTACTAAACTGCAAAACTGGGAAATTACAGGGTATTGAAGTGCTTTTTGCTTTCTTGTTTTGGGTTCTTTGGTTATCATGAAGCTTTTTAGGATGAAATGCGTGAATAATTTCCAGCAAATGCATTCGTATAGGTTATCTTCATGGATTTCTGATGGCATTTCGTCCATATTTTGCTGGTATCATGGATAATTTATTGTGATTTTTGTTTAATGGGCTTCCATGGAATTGCATGCATTTGGGCAGTTAGCTCATATTGCATTATATATATGAACAAGTGTTTGATTTGGTTTCCTGCCATCGGAATGTGGTGGCACATCACATATGTAGTGTTATAGAGTTGCAGTGAGATGAACAAATATTTTACTGCCAACCTATTTATCATTTTCTACTGTCTTTCTTTGGACATCCTTCTTACTGCATTTTTTTATCATTACAAGTATTTCCAGTTAATTTGTTGTAGGTTGCACTAGATTTGATCTGCCTTTTTTTTTTTGGATGTACTAGTAGGGTCATATTTCCTCTTGAATTATGACTATTGGAGTGGTATAGCAACATGCGTAGGAGAGGGAATTGGTCTGAAGCAGAGGACAATGATCTGCTAGAACTACTGAGGGAAAGATATGTCAACAATTATGTCGCGCCCCGACCCGCGTAGGCCCACCCGGGCCGGGCAACGCGAAGCGGAACCTAACCTACTCCGAAAATTTTGGCGAGGTTTCCCTCTAATCGTAGTGGTTACCCTAACAATTCGCAATTATCCTGTATTAACACAAATTACAAATCTCAAAGACCGAACTGACATATATTACAAAACCTCAAAACAGGGAAATTATACATTTATCACTCCCGTAGGAGACTATCTATAACAAAAGGTATAAAACTGTAAGATCGCCACCTCTCAAGCACCGCCAGACGCCGCCACGTTACCAAACACCGGCCCGGTAGGGGCGACCGAAGAAGTGCTAGCACCAACACCTGCAAAACACAGCCCGGGTAGGAGTGAGCACTAAGCTCAGCAGGGACACTACACTACGACACTCACAAGGGAGGGAACACAACAGTGACGCCTCCAAGTCTACCCTAGGTGTATACAAGGGTCCCATAACCCTATCGGAAGTCCGTGAACGCAGGCCCAAAACACTGCAACTCTCAACAGGACACATAACACCGTTTGGCGGGCCAGGACACCGCTGGGCAAGCACTCCTACTCCCAAGAGTTTAGGAACGCCGGACTCCGGCCACACTTCGGATACAACTTGAAGTCGACACGACCTCTAAACCTCAAACACATGTATTCAGGTTAAACTAACCCTATCATCGAAAACGACTGAATACTACAAATCGAAACCTGGGCCAAGCTACCCACCACGGTCCTAGAGCTAGATCCGGGCTACCCAAAAGCCCCGGATCGGCAACGCCCTACACAGATGCAACTAATGCACAACACAATGCATGTATGAACATGCGCAGGATAATACAGATAAACATGCAACATTATGTGATGATATACAATAACAGGGTCTGGGCACGGCACCTTGCCGCCCCGGGGTGGTGAACAGATAAATAAGGTCTAGGGACTGCTGCAGTGGTACCACCACCAACTGCCAGCAGTCCACCACAAAACCTACACCGGGAAACGGCTCCGCAAACAACAGCTCACATATATAACAGGTAAAGCCCTCGGCGCACGCCGCCATGCAAGGCTAGGGAAAGCTGTAGGGCTACCCGCCTGTTTATTCTAACCATCCCGGGAGTCATCACTCCCTCGGTTCACCACTGCCCCTATTATAGGGCTAACATGCTTAATCATATATACAAGGTATAAAGCGATAAGGAAAAACCGACATACCAAGCCCCGCGGGCAAAAGCCAAGAAAAATACTCTCTGCTACTAAAGGATCGATCTTTTCCTAAGAAAAGATCGATCTCTTAAGTAACAGTGAGCTTCCCTCACTGTCGAGCCAAAGAAGATCGATCCTTCCTCCCAGGAAGATCAATCCTTCTCGAGACAGAGGGCACCCTTCTCGTCGCGCCAAGAAAGATCGATCCTTCCTTCCAGGAAGATCGATCTCCTTCGCGACGAAGGGTAACCATGCTACCCAAGACCCAGGATCGATCTTCTCCAAGCAGAGGATCAATCCTTCATCGGGCCTAGCATGACCAACCCAGAGGGATCGATCCTTCCTCAAGAAGGATCGATCCGAATGGGTTCTCCGGCGCACTTTCGGGGAGAAATACCGCCGAAAGAGACATCCAAATTTAACAAAACTCTGGGATCTGATAGATCAGGATCCCACGAGTCCAAAACCGGTTAAATCATGTAAAACCAACATGCGTATCTACAGATCTAAGCCAAAGAACACAATCAAACCGGAAGCTTCAAAAACCCAAGATAAAAGTAGGTAGGAATCCCTACCGGAGCAAGAGCAGCTTAAATCCAAGCAGCTATGCCTTGGATCGTCCTCAAACGCCTTCAAAATTAGCAAGATCTGAGCTCAAATCTCCGGATTTCAAAAGGGATTCAAGGAAGAAAGTCTCGTCTGCTTTATAGGCAGACGAACCGACTTATGAATGATCGATCTTTCCGTAGGCAAAGATCGATCCTTCATGACGATCGCACTTGACTTTCTGGCACAAGAAGATCGATCTCTTAGCTAGAGAAGATCGATCCTTTTTGTGTTGAAAGTTAAACTTAGGCAAGAACTCAAGCCTAAGTCCGGATCTTTCGATCCCGGGTCCCACTAACCGTTCTAACCAAAAATTACGACAAACACGGTCAGTGTGTGCACACGCGGGTGTGAAACAAGCCGACAATACGCAATTTACCAAATAGCCCTTGCGGTCCACGACGAACCACAGGAGGAGAGGGACGGGTCCTCACAAATTATGTCATAAACGGGCAATTCACAAAGCGTGCATGGCAGTACGTTGTAGATCAATTCAACAAGGACAGTGAAGATTTTCAAAAACAAGACCTAAAAAACCTGAAAAACAGATTTAAGAACCTAAAAAAACATGCTGTCTACAAAGAGCTCATGGGCAAGACTGGTTGGGGATGGAACCCTGAAAGGAAGATGCCTGATCCACCTGATAGAGCTGCATGGGATGAAGTAGCTAAGGTAGAGAACTATTACCCTTTTCATAACTTCGGTGTAATAACGCCTATTACATGAAATTGATTACATTTTCATGTCTATTAGGAGCGTAAGTTTGCGATCTTCATAAATAAAGTTTATATCTTCCACGATATTATGAATCTCCTAACAACTAGGAATACTACGACTTGAGAGTTTCGCTATTCCTTCAACAACAAGAGAGCAGAGAATGAAAAGGCACTGGTCAGTACTGAGAGCAGTGCCTCGTCGGATACTACATGCGATGCCCAGTCACCCCCTCCTCCTGTGAATCCATCTCGTGTGTCCTCTCATGATGGTGATGAGTTGCAAGATACGCCTTCCAGTCACCCAATAGCGCACAACACACTACATTCACAATATACACGTGGGGGGAGTGCTACTGGTACGGATGCGTCTGGTTCTTCCGACAGCAAGCGTCCCTCTGGAGGGTCGTCGAACAAGGATAAGAAGAAGAGGGCCAATGCTGGGGGTGAGGGTACTGTGATGATTGCCGATCAACTAAAGAGAAGGCTTGACATGAAAGCTGAAGTGCTCCAACGAATCGTTGATTACTCGATTCCATAGTGTATGAAGTTGGCGCAGTCTCTGGAGAATGTAACCCCTTATCAATTGGTCAAGTTAGGTAAGATATTCATTGATAGTAACGAAAGGCAAGTATTCATGTCCTACAATAATGACTACCTACGGAAATTGTGGGTGGATGAAGCTGTTGGGCCCAACCCATCTGGCCCGAATGTAGAGAGCCGACCATCCTCGAATGCCAGACTAGTTGGATCATCATACCAACCAAATATGTGGGCTGCTCACAACGAGATGTCATACACAGATCTTCTTCGTACAGAGTTTCCTAGATTCAATATGCCTGGTGGAGGTTTGCATTCTGAAGGTGATCCGAAGAATTAGACAGAGTGGTACATTTCTTTCATACTCCTTTGCTTCTTCCAGTGACATGATGTTATCATAAGTTTCTTGTAGTAGTATAGAATCATATTTGCTCGATTGTGCCATCTAACACATCAAATAACTGTTTTTTTTTCTTTGGATCCTATTTTGTATGTTTTGAAAGCATGCAAAAAAGGTTGGCAGGTGGGGTTACATTTCTTGTTGATGCCATCATGGAAAGTTGTTCAAATTTGGAGGATATGGAAGATGGACGACATGCTGATGTGTTTGGAAAGAAGTTAAAGATGGATCTGATATGATGGACATATGTTAAGTTTTTTTATTTGTTGTGATTGGATGTGATGCTGTTGCCATCACATGGTGAATAGTTTATTTTGTTTTTATGTCATGATGGATGTAATATGATGGACATATGCTAAAATTATGCTTAGGTGATACTATATATAGAGGAGCGGTTTCTGACTGCAAAAACCTCTATGCTAGCTGTTGGGAGGCATTTGTAGTTGGAGTACCCAAAGGAAGAAAGAGGTTTTCTTGCCACCCTCTCTTCTCTCATTCTTTTATCTATGCTCTTGCTTGTTCCCTGCATAACGAAGTAAGATCTTATCTTGGATTTTTGATGTTTTTAAATCGTCTTGAATTCCATTCCATATGGCATATGCAAAATAGTTATAAAGTGCTTGTGTGCGGTTTGATGTAGATATCGTGCTGATTATGGTCCTAAGGAACCACCCTAATCCTGTTCCTATGGTGGCCTTGTTGTTGGCTCATCATTAATGTCCACGGTGGAGTAGAGAGAGCAGGGCAGCCGGGGACCAGCACTGATCCTCTGCTGCTAATAAGCTTGCCATGACTCAATCATGCATGCATGATATAAAAAAAAGACCCTTCAAATGCTGAAGGATGACCCTACCTACCGAGCCATCAAAAGCACCATATGAATCACCACCCTCTCTTGTATTCTCATTCTTCATGCTTGAGTGGCACCACACCCTCTATTTTGACCAGCCCTAGCTCCCCCTCCAATGGAACTCATTAGGAAGAAAGAAAGAAACACAAGAAAAAGGAAAACAAAAGAGCACATGGATTGGCACCCTCGCAGGCCTTCTCCCTGGAACTGAAGCAGATGGCCCATCTCCTTCGATCCCCCAATTATCACTTTCAAATGATGAAATGGCCAACAAGATATGTTGGATACCTACAAGATATATATACTTAGGTAGCGCAAAACATCTTTTCCATGCATGATTCTCTATATGGGTTGTAGCCATAAAAATAAAATATGTTTACTATGTTCATATTACTTGTTTTCGTAACTAAGTTCATATTACTTGTCTGTTTATAGCATCAGTGTTGTTTTATGGCTTTTCTGGTGCTATTTGAAGAAGGAATTTTTTTTCCCGCTGGAAAGCAATAATCTTTTTTGAAGGACATGGAAGTTATTGTCTCTTTATGCAAAGTTAGGACACTTATATCTAAGTTATTCTTTATTTTAGTAGTTAGAGTACTCGGGTTTTGATTATCACTGCTTCAAATCATACTTCGCATAGATGAGTTTCTTGTTTTACAATACTTCATCTGGGTCATCAGAAGAGATGGATATGATTGTCCGAGCAGTTGTAGATGATCATGCATCTTCTTCGTGACGGTCAACGCCGAGGCCATGTCGTACTAGGCCATTCACCGGACATAAAATGATTAATGATATCATGTCAGACCATGAAAATAGATGTTTAGAAATTTTCAGGATGTCAAAAGAAGTGTTTGACGGCTTGTGTGATGCATTAGAGAGGAGGGGTTTGATTGAAAACACTTCCAACATGACAAGTCATGAGCAGCTTGGAATTTTTCTCCACGGGATTGGACATGCAGTATCAAACAAAGTGTTGCAAGAGCAATTTCAACATTCCGGAGAAACAATAAGTCGTCATTTCAATCATGTATTGAAGGGCATATGTAAATTAAAATGTGATTAAATTAAACTCCCACGGGATGGAGTTGCAGTCCATTCCATATTCGAGGAGAGTTCTACTTATAGGCCCTTTAAGGTAAGTACTATTTGGCATTAGCCAGTCTTTAGGCCAGTAATGTACTTATGCTTATGCTAATTAGGCTAAATACTCAAAATGTATATCGCAGAATGCTCTTGGAGCAATTATCGGGACACATATTCCAGCAGTTGTTAGTTGAGAGTTACAACCAATATTTCGTAA
Organism: Narthecium ossifragum; assembly: GCA_963920575.1. Taxonomy (NCBI): domain Eukaryota; kingdom Viridiplantae; phylum Streptophyta; class Magnoliopsida; order Dioscoreales; family Nartheciaceae; genus Narthecium; species Narthecium ossifragum. The sequence goes on from OY986967.1 coordinate 20,976,703, forward strand.
TCGGAAGGGGTACATATCACAGAATGTCATGGGAGTCGTGTCATTTGATTTACAATTCGTACATGTTATTACAAGTTGGGAGGGATCAGCATCAGATATGCGTGTCCTAAGTTCGGCGATTAGAGACGGCAAGTTTACAGTTCCATGAGGTAGTGAGAGTAGTAAATCGCACCTTCATATTTGCTCCTAGGAACTTTATATAACCGCGAGGATTCCATTGCTTGTAGGGAGATTTTACCTAGTTGATTTTGGGTATGCGAACACGAATCAATTTCTAGCACCATACAGAGGAAACCGATACCATATAAGCGAATTCAATAACCACACTACACGCCGTAACGAATATAATGATCATAGAGACATATATAACCATCGCCATGCACAATTGCACAATCATGTTGAAAGGGCTTTTGGAGTTCTGAAGATGCGATTTAAGATACTCCAAACGTTGCCTTCATATCCTTTCAAAGTGCAGCGTAAGATAGTAATGGCATGTTGCATAATTCACAACTTCATCATACAAAACCGGCAATGTGATACATACTTATCGGGTAGATGTGAAACAGAAGGTGTTGAAGGTGCTGAAGACGGAGTTCCTCAAACTTTGCCTCATGTACATGATTCCCATGCGGGAGATGCTTTGCGGGACAGGATTGCAACACAATTATGGGCGAATATGTAAGTGGCAGTATGTAGTCTATTTATTTCATGGTAAATGTGCTTACTATCTTGCAAAGTATTTGAGATTTAGCTTCAAATGATTTCCTCTATTAAAACTATTACAAGTGATGTTGTTCTAATATTACAATGTATTTGTTGTAGATGACTTATTATATGGTCTATCACGGTCGATAACCCGGTATCTATGAAACGTGGCATGAGTGTCACGCTCAAGTTGACAAGTATTCGAGTGCTTGTTACCGCAAATTTCGATCACCTTATGAAGCCATCAAATCCTATGAAGATTACAACCGTGCCTTCTACGGGGAAGTCGTCGAGCCAACGACCGCGGAGTCCGACACTGCACGTGTCGGCGGGTGTCCGATCTCTTCCTCTACAGTTTGTTATGTAGTTATCGCTTTCGTTGTTGTTGCATTAGCTATTTACCAGCTACATTAATGTCTCGAACTGCCTCATATGATGACTTGTTTAGCTCTCTATTGTACGAATATGTATCATGAATGCTATTTAACTTGATCGCATCTAGTGTACTGGTGGTGGGTTGGCGTGAAGATTATTTTTAAAGAATCATGAACATGTAATTTGGGTTGATTGGGATAGTGATTTTGACAAGTTACATTTGTGGTATATTATATACGCTATTTTAAAATGAATTTGCGTCATTTTAAACCTCCCACGTGATAATATAATGTTAATTTATTAATCATTTGTATTTAGTAATATAATTTTTGTACAATTAATAGACAGATCTGGAGGTATGTCGACATTCCCATAATTAAATTAATCTAATTCTGAGCATATTATATATAAGGGTATTTTTGGTATTAGCTACAAATCCTACCCTTATCCTACCTACTACCCCAAAAACTTTTTCCTTATCCCAAACAATCATTACTACTTATCCCCAAACACCAAAATGAGAATAAATTTATCCCCACTCCTTAACCACACTTTTCTAACCCCAAAATTCCTTAACCCCCTCTTAATCCGGAATAAGATATCCCCACACCAAACGCGGGCTTGGGACTTGGATATCGACATGTATCCATAAATTTTGTCCTCTAATTAATTTATAACTTTACTATTGACGGCTTGGATTTATAACATGAACTAAAGCTTTTGAAAAAAGTTTTGCCATTAGAAAATAACAATCCAATTCAAATCTTGAACTATATCAAAAGACTAAATTGTTTTTCGAATACCTCTATCGCATATAGAATACTATTGATAATACACGTAAGAGTTGCTTCTGCAGAAAGAAGCTTTTCAAAATTGAAGCTAATAAAATATTACTTACGATCAACCATGTCACAAGAAAGATTGAATGGATTAGTTATGTTATCTATTGAAAAATATATATTAGATAAATTTGAATATAAAAATTTAATCAGTATTTTCGCAGCCCAAAAAGCTAGAAGGATGATTTTTAAATAAGTTTATCATATTTAATTAATTTAATTTTCTTATTAATTATGATTATTAAATACTTAAGGGTTGCGTTTGATTTTTTTTGCATGGGGCCCCATAATTGATTGGCCGGCCCTGTCCAACCCACAGGGAGGCAGAGGAAGTTACATCCCTCCCCCCTGCTGAAGTGATGGGCCAGCTCTCTTTGCTCCGGGATCTATATATAGGTAGGTAACTTCCCAAACCTCACATCTTCCAACTTGGAGGGCTTGCATGCCCTCTCCTCCCTCCGGACCTTGAAACTAGCAGTGCTGCCAGTGATGTCGTCAGTGTCGCGGCTGCCCCCCTCGCTACAAAGCATGTATGTATGTCTTCAAGAGCCACGAGGAGCTTAAGGAGACGTGCAGAGAGGACGGAGGCAAGGAATGGCCCAAGATCATGCACATCCCTTACAAATCCATCCAGTAGCTGGTGATTCTCCACTCAGTCAGTGCATGCAAGCATCTCAATTATTGGTATCAACACCCATCTCCTCCTCTGCTTTCATGCCTCTCTTCACATTTTTTTTCCCTCCTTATTATGGAACTTGTACTCTATAAATAGTAGTGGTTGTTGTTGATGTCTCTTGGATTCAATATGATCAATCTAATTGTTTATATATAGTATAAGGTTTTGAGAAGCATGCGAAAAGGTTTTTCTCATCTCTACAATATCATTGTCCAGACTTTTCATACCCTGTAGAGATTAAGGGTTGCTATTATCATGCTTCTTTTATCTTTGGATCTTGTAAATATCTTTACAAGTAGAACAACTTTGATATTGGAGGTGTCTTTGGATGGTCATGACTCCTGATTAACACTGGCCTCTCCATATATTTGTACAAGTCATTGTCATTCTTGACAAAGTCCTAAGTCAGAGCTAAAGCTTAAATATCCTGGAAATTACTTGTATGAGTATTTCACCTTATCGGATCACTCATCAATGGTGGTAAGATTTGGATCATTGTCATGATTCAAAACCTGAGTGTTCCCTGGTCTCGACTGTTTTTATGTAACATGATGAGTACTTATTCTACTTGAACCGGGCTCTTAAGGGCGGACCTATATCTACCTACATATCTATCTGTATGTTTCCTAAAAGATGAACCTTGTAGCCATTTATCTCATTCACCCCCATCAATCCTATAATTAGACCCCCACCGCAAACAACATACATGTGCTTTGGTGAGGAGGAAACTGTGAGAAAAATGGACGCACATGGGATATCAACCTTTGCTATCCAAGATTCAGATTAGCAAATGTGGTGTGAGGAAAGATCTGTCAGAAATCACTTCCGCTTATGTGCGTACTCTGCATTATGCAAATGGAAGAATGAAAACTGAAAGCAGGTAAGCAAAGTTAGCATGAAATTTTAAAAGCACATTTCATGTTTAGGAGAAGCATGCGGAGGGAATCACTGGTTTGCCGGTGGAGACACCGGTGTCCTCGGCGATGGATGAGGAGAGGGATAAAATAGGGGAGGCTGGCTCCAACCAGGGAAGGAGGGACTGTGGAAAAGAATGGATAACGATGGAGCGACCTCGCCGGAAGAACCTAGGCGGTGGAGGTCCGACACGCTATGGTGGAGAGACAGAGAGGGTTTGGCGTCAGAGGACTTACCCGAAGAAGGAAGTGGCAGCTGAGGAACTAGAGAAAGCAAGGTCATGCTTTCACATTTTGGGAAACTTGGATGCTAGTGGAAGCTAGCCTACGGTCCAACCTGCTGGTATCCAGGCTGTCCCCCCGAGCGAACACTAATATGGTAAGATGGGAGGCAGGCCCCGGGAAGGGAAGTGAGCAGGTGCAGAGGAGAGAAGGGGAGAGGCGAGCTTCCTTGAGGAAGAAAGTTGACATGGAGGAGAGTACCTACTCTGACACTTCTGACTTGGGTGAAGGGGAATCAGAGGATGACCTTGAAGACCTTAGCATCATGGTTGCAACCTGCATTAAGGCCGGTAAGGGTGTGACCTGGGCGTTCTAACCCCTTCGTTATCCCTAGGGGCCCGGCTAAAAGAACCGGGCTACCTCTTACCCGGCCTTCTAACCAATTGGAGGTAACGCATCTTTCTTTGGCCCAGAGGATGGGCAATGCTCTAAATAAAGGGGAATCCAAGTATACGAGGCCTATGAAACCCCTTGACCCGGTTAAGGAAAGCAATGGCCCATGGATGACACTCGACCAAGATGATGGAGATGGAGGAGAGGTCATGGCGATGAAGGAGGAAAGACCGGAGCCATCACCCTATTCAGTGAAGAAGGGCAAATTCTTGGAGCAGGAGAGAGCACTTGCTACCTCCCTTTCCTTATGCTGAAGATCATAGCCTGCAATATCCGGGGAGCCGGCCCTCGGAGAGCAATGGCGGTGTGTCGGCGGTTGTTCAGAGATAAAATCCTAGGTTTTGCTTTTCTTTTGGATGTGGTGCTGCAAGAATCGGATGCGCAAGTCATCCAGCGACGTTTGGGGAATACATTTGGGGTATTCCTCGCTCTGGCTCAGGGGAAAAGAGGGGGGATTATGGTGGTATGGAGGGTGTCCTATGGTCTGGTGACTTTTTTAGCTCCTACCTCCCAAGCAGTTCACCTCCTTGTATCTTCAGAGAATGAGGGGCACTGGTCGACTACTGCTGTGTATGGAGCCAGATCTGCAAGAGGGTAGATACATCTTTGGGAGGCTATCTTAAGAATGAAATACATTGATCTTCCCCAGCTTTATATTGGTGATTTTAATGTGGTTTCATCCCCTGAAGACAAAAGAGGAGGATGACCGTTCAAATACTCTAGGAAGGTCTTGGAGTATCTTGAGTGCTTGCAGCATAATGGACTATCGGAGTTGGATTTCGTCGGACCAACCTTCACATGGTGCAATGAACAGGTGGGGCGAAGGCGAATCCTGGAACGGATTGACAAAGCGGTTGGCAATGAGAGATGGAGATTGGAGTTCCCCACTTTGAAAGTTCATCATCTGCATAGAGTTGGCTCAGACCATAGCCCATTAGTCATTGCAACCAAACCGGAGAGGAATGATGCAGGAAGAGGAATGTTCAGATTGAAGAACTACTGGCTGACTTCACTTGCGTTTCAATCCCTTTTGAAGCGGGTATGGAGCCGACCGAGACATGACACCCCGGACTATATTCTTAGACGCCGCATGGAGGAGATTAAGCAGACAGTAAAGCGATGGAGGGTAGGTAATGAGTTGGGTGCCTAACCCCGTGCCAAGTATATTTCGTCTAGCCTTGCTGAACTTTACGAGAAGGAGGACACTATGGACTTACCGGAAGTGGAACAAGGTTTGATGAGGGAGATGGAAAACTTGCTTGAAGCTCTCCTCAGGAGACAAGATATCAACCAGACACAGTCCTCTAGATGCTCATGGCTGGAGAATGGGGATGAGAACACTGCCAAGTTCCATAGTATGGTGAATGCCACTGACCATCGTTCACTCATCAGGGAGCTGATATCTGACGATGGTTCTGTGCTGAGTTCTACTAAAGAGATGGGTGTAGAGTTCGTAAGTTCCTACTCTAAACTCTGGGCCAATGAAGGATCAGTAGTAGTGGTTCATTGCCCAGAGTTGCCGAAGATTAATGAGGAGGCAAGATGCTCTTTGATCTCAGAGGTCAGTTTTGAAGAGGTCACAACAGCTGTTAAATCCCTCAGACCGGGTCGTTGTCCGGGACTGGACGGCATTACTGCAGATTTCTATAAAAGTTGCTGGGATATTATTGGTAAGGAGGTATACCAAGTGGTTCTGAGTTTCTTCACGAAGCTTAAACTCCCAAAGGATTGGAACGACACCTTCATATCATTAATACCGAAGGTCAAGCATCCAAGGAGGGTCAAGGATTTTAGGCCGATAAGCTTATGCAACATATCCTATAAGATCATTTCTATTGTCATGATGAGGAGGCTAACATGTGTCTTACCGACAGTGGTGAATTGGGAGCAGTCCGCTTTTGTTGAAGGCCGTTGTATTCATGATAACGTAGCCATAGCTTAAGAGCTATTGCATTCCATCGAGGTGGCACTGCGATCCTCCCCATTGATGACAGCGAAGGTGGATATTCGTGCAGCGTACGATAGCGTTCGATGAGAGTTCTTGGAGTATGTTCTTAAAGCTATGGAGTTTCCTTCGCTTTGGATCAGCTGGGTATTAAAATGTGTAACCACCCCTAGGTTTTCCTTTATTATTAATGACTGTGATTTGGGGCAAGTTATACCCCAGCAGTGGGGTCTCCGTCAGGGAACCGCTTTCACCTTTCTTGTTTATTATTGTTCAGGTGGCTCTGTCCAAGGCCCTGAATGACCCATGTCATGGCTTGGTTGGCATCAATTTCCCTAGAGCACCAGTTCGTGTGACTCATATCCTTCATGCGGATGACTGTCTTGTGATCACAGAGGCATCATTGGCCGAGGCGCAGAAAATCAAGCGGATATTTACGTGGTACCAGGAAACTTCGGGGATGTCACTTAATCCGCTGAAGTCCAGTATGAAGATATCTCCAATTCTCCGAAGAGGGCGACAGCTACGCATTTCTAGGCGGCTTGGGATGGTGGAACAACCTAGCCCGTGGCGATATCTTGGAGTCCCTATTCATGGCAAGCGGTTGCATGCCGCCGATTTCAGTGAGATGGTTGATAAGGTGGTCGAGCACATTTCACGATGGAGCGGGAAGCGGTTGTCGCTACCAGGGAAAATCACCTTGCTTCGCCATGTTTTTCAAGCCATTCCGGTACACCTTATGATGTCTACCCATGTACCAGCGGGGGTGATAAGGGTGTTAGGGAAGTTGGCTAGAGCATTCCTCTGGAGTGGTAGGAAGTCTGGATTGTTTAATTTGAAGTGGGATATAGTGTGCTCTCCAAAGGAGGAAGGCGGGGCGGCACTTCGTCACCTCCCCACCTGGCAACGAGCTCTTAGAATGATCAGGGCGGCAAAGCTTTGTCCCGATGTTGACTCCTTGTGGAAACAGCTGACGAAGGCAAAATATGGCTGGAGGGGTGCTCTCACCTCAGAAAAACCAGCAAGAGGATCGTCTCCGACATGACGAGTTATTTGCCGCTCTCTACGGGATCTACGACGTGGTATGAAATGGATGCCCGACCAGATGAGCAAAATTCACGTGTTGAAGGACTGGTGGCTAATGGATCTCCCGTTGGATCAGAAGCCGACTTTTTTCAATGTTGACCTCCTCTCCAGCCAAATGAAAGTCAGGAGCTTGCTGAGATCGGAAGGAGTTTGGCGAAAAAGGACAATCCGAAGACTTTTCCCTGGCTGTGTGGCTGAACAGATCTGTGCTCTACAGGTAGTAGCTGAGGAGGAAGATAAGCTGATCTGGCTTCACGCGGTTAGTGGTCTTATTTCATCAACATCTACCTATTCTATGTTATAGGAACAAAGAACCCCCCCCCCCCCCCCCCCCCCCCCCTTGTTACAGGAACAGAGAAACCCCCTCTTATTTCCTCAACATTCTATGTTACAGGAACATAGAAACCCCCTCTTATTTCCTCAACATCTGCCTATTCTATGTGGGCTCGTGATACATGTATGGTGAAAACCACTGAATCGGCGGTATGTGTTGTATTGTTTGATGCACCCATTCAACCAAACGGCGGATCAAAAAAGATGCATGCACCATTTGATTCCAGAAACCAAACACCCATGAACTGCCTCTACATAATGGTAATGTATTAGAACAGATTGAAATGGTCTGTTGGATTTGGTTACAAAGCAAATTAGAGGTGTACAGCTTCACACTTTGATCAAGCACCATTAATAGAATTTAGTATGCTAATATTCGTTTATGACCCAATAACATTTTTTTATGTCAACTGTTTTAAGCTTGGGGAACTGCAGATAGCTTTAAACAAGGTCCCCTTGCCATCTAAAAGCTTCTTTCTGTAAACTAAACCACCTAATAATACGTCTGTGGAAGACACAAAGCTTAATGAAAAGCATTCTACAAAGAAAGAAGTAAGTGCTGAAGAATCATCAAACAATAAGAATCCTAATAATTGTTCTGTTATAACATCTCTTCCTCATGTTTGCTAGTGTGATTTCCGATCAACAGAAACACCTGTAGTTGTCTAAGCATTTGAGATCAAATTATTATAAAATAGTCCGGTCTCAGCCTTCCTTTTAGATTTGAGTTGTTTTAAGGTTGCCATGAACCATGCTACTTTGTTGTTCAAACTTCCCTCAACTTCCCTCAAGGTCAATACTTGGGCATGCCATTAGTATCACTTAGAAGGGAAGTAGACAAGATAGCCCAGGGACTGGCATTTCCTTGGCTAAGTGTAGCATTGTTTGCTAGCCAAACTCAGAGTAACTAACAGTTCTGAGGCTTTGGGATCATGCACTTTGAAATAAAAGATGCAAATGTATGAAAGAAGTTCATCCACCAAGAATGACAGAATGTTATTCCAAAACTCAACCAAATAGAAAGAAATAAAAAAAATATATCAATCATCAAGAAGAAAAAGCGTCATATGAACAAGCAGCAAGCAGTGGGGATAATCTATAGCTCAAAGAATCAGAAAAGGCATAAAGATCACCAATGTCACGTGTAGAGGAGCACAGATCAGGCATACCTTTAACAAAAGAAAACAACATGCCAAAAATCCTAACCAAAACCGTCTCATCAATTTTTAAACTCAATACTATTGGACAACTGGATTAAGACATTATCTAATAATGTTTCATATAAATGCTATTATAACAAGAAAAGCGTTTTGCGTACAAATTTCTTCTGGCAAATTATTTTGCAGCTAAAAAATGTCAGCCTCTTTAATTTTGTTAGGGATCTAGGAATCCTAGAAACCTGCATCAAAAATTTAAAGCCAGTGAGAAACTCAGCAATCAATAACTATATGCTCACTCTTCAACGAGCATTATGCAGGAAATCTATTCTTATCGACACTTATTAGATTCTAGTGCCAAAATTGGTTCTCACATTAAGATGCATGCAAATTAAAAGAACGAGGTCAATTTGCCATTTAACAAGCATGCATGCATTTCCTATCTGCATATCTTGAATTTCGCCTTTTAGTCCCAGTCATATTAAAGAAGACATGCAGGTTAGGTGAAGTTAGATCTTCGTGCACAAACAAGGTTTTTGGTTGCAACAAAAGTAGCATATTCAACTGAAAGAAACAAAGCCAACACTCTGCATTTTTGCTTTTGATTCACTGCTTGAATCTAGATGTCAATTCTTTTCAAACCATAGATGGAAAATCAACATGGAACTGTTGATAGAAACAAAAGTCACCCTTAACAAGTTTTTGCAATCCAAATGCATCTAGGTGTCGGTAAACAAACCTAAAATGATTCAAACTAGCATTTAGTGCTAAACGCACAATTAGCTCTGCAGGAACTTCTCAACTTGCTTCTAAAGACACGGTCCAACAGGATATTCGACTATCAAATTAGCTCGAGTGCAAGAGAATGTTGCCAAGATGTGATCCTGCAAAGAATCACATTGTCCAATTGGCAAATCTAATGATGTAAAAAACTAGGAATTAGAGGAAGAGTCCACATGCGAACATGCCTATGACTGAGTACATGTGCATATCCAGGTTACATGAGCATCTATCATCACACATGCAAATGCTTACGGTTGCAAGTAATGAAGTCTACTATTTCTTATTAAGCTAAAACTAGTGCTTAATACTGAATATGAGTATAGCTGCCCAATTGCATATTTCGTAGCACTTGCAAAAGCCTACACGTACTGTAAATGTGCATATCCATGTTACATGAGCATCTATCATCACGTATATAATTGTTTTGGTTGCCAGTAATGAAGTCTACTATTTCATATTAATCTAAATCTAGTTTATCCAATGCTAAATATGAATCCAGCTAGCCAATTGCATATCTAGTAGTAGTTTTAAATGCCAATGAGGACTATAAATTGACATATCCATGTTGCATGAGCAGCTATCATCACATATATACATCTTTACGGTCAAAAGCTGTGGAGTTCACTTTCTTATTAACCTGTACCTATTTTACCCAATGGTACACACGTCTTAGCCACAAAACTGCACATTTAACCCTCGCATAGCAACCCCATGATCCAAACAGTTAATACATTAAGTTGGAGGTAATGAAATAAATATTATTTGCACAAATAGAATGGTAAGTCACTCTATTTGGAATTACCAGGAAATCATATATCAGACTTTACAAAAGACAATTTAACCTTAGCTTCAATACTAATAATTAGCACAAATAGATTGGTAAAATCACTCTAATTGGAATTAACAGGAAATCATATACCAGACTTTAGACAAGACAACTTTACATTAGTTTCAGTACTACTAACAATATGCATCCCATAGACTGCTCATATATCCACCACCAAAGGATATGTTTTACCATTCGCTATTTCTGATAAGAATAAGTTCCCTAATATAGCAACATGATTATTTGATAACTTCCATGATAGATATTATATCAAAAACAGCATGTCAACCAAATCAGACAGTATTCCATCCCTCGATGTCGAGACCTTATGTGTACCGAACATGAAAATTTCTTCATTATATATACGACTTTCCTATCCAATAAGTGAGAGTTGGAGCCGGAAAATAGGTGTTTGTTAGCTTAGTGAGTCATAACTTGAAAATCTTCTTGTCGTCAAAACTTGATACCAACCTAAAATAAAGAAACAACAGGAAAAAGATTGATGTTGTGGGATAGGAATTTTCCTACCAAGGTAACACAACGCTATTCAGACAAACACAAGTTCTAAGGATAAAAATTAGTAAAGGAGAAATACTACATACGGATGAACTGTTTTCATTTGTTTCAAGAACCACCCCCCTTTTGTTCCAAAATCACGAAGTATTCTCTAGGAAAGAAGAAGATTTAAACTTTCGGAATACTATTTGCATTGAACTTACAAAATGCAAATCCCTTCATTAAAATTCAAAGATTCCAATGTACGCTACAAACAACAAGCAAGAATTGCCCTAATATGTGACAAAATTAAGCTAACTGCTATTTCAAAGCAAACCAGTAAGAGAACACCAAACTCCAATGTTTGTGACTTCAAGCAACAGTTCTCAACATCTCGAAAATTTAAAAAATAAAATACCAGTGAAAAGAAAACTGCCGCACTAGGAAGATATGAAATAAGCCAAGGCGGTGCTGAATACAGATCAACGTAAATAAGCAAAAACAACGGATTTGTTACTTTAAGCAATAAAATTAACATCATTAAATTCAAAGATAACTGCGAAGTTGCAACACAGTAACAGCCACAATAGGAAGAAGCAAATAAACGCAACAGCACATACATCATTTGGAAGAACAGTGCAAACTGTGATAAAGGTAACATCGCCTAATTCTGATTGTTGCCCCCCTGCGACCATCTTCTGAAAGTGTTGGCCATAAAGTTCCTTCCTGAGAGAAATCCCAACCTGGCCTTTGACAGCGCCGACCTACCGCCACTGCTTGATGGAAGATCTATGCCCGCTAATTGATCCACCAATGTTGGGAGCTCGTCATCTCCTTGATCTTGCACTCCGCTATCACTCAAGCTCACATCCAGCTGCTGCTCGCTCTGCCCAGGGATAGAATCCAAGTTGATGGCCAGCTTCACCCTGCACGCCCTCAACCATTCCACGACCTCCGGTGTAACACCTTTGCACCTTTTCAGCTTCACCTTCACCAGGCTGGGGCAACCCTCTGCAAGGGCCTCCATCCCGAGGTCAGAGACAGGGCACCCCTTGATGCAGAGCTTCTTGAGGCACGCGGCCTTGGCTGCAATGCAGGCAATCTCGGCGTCCCCGAAAGTCTCACTGCTACAGAGCGCCAGGCGTTCTAAAACACGGCAGTTCCCAGCAATAAGCCCCAAGCTTACGGCCGTAGGGTTCACCCCAATCAGAACCAGCTCCTGAAGATCGGGGCACCCCCTCGCCACCGCCATGAGGCCCTGATCTCCGATCCGGTTCGTCTTCCACCCATCTATATGTACCTTTCTGAGCTTGCGGCAACTCTCCGCTATGTATGCAAGCCCGGCGTCGGTGCACTCGGGAGCCTTTACAAGGTGAAAGATTTCCAGATCCATGCACGCTGATAGCACATGGAGGCCACGATCGCTAACCTGGAGCTTCTCAAGGTGCACCTCCACGATGCCATGGACGCGAAGGGTGACATCTTCAAGAAGCCCATCCCAATCACCAGAGCATCGGATGATCTTTAGAGATCGGAGATTAGGAGACCCAGCTATAAGCGGCCCAAAACACTGGCCATTATACAACTCCTTCAAGCAGATGGACCTTAGGGATTTGGAATAAGCAGCGACAGCAATTGGATCGCCAGCAGTAACAGGGGTATCAGCGAGTCCACGGAGGCGCTTGATCGAGAGCTCCTCAAGCAAGGTGCAACCACGGAGGACGTTTTCGATGCCTTTAGATCCAAAAGTACAGTTCCCGCAAGAGAGCTTCCGAAGGTTCGGGCAGTGCGCGGCGAGGGCGGCCATACCCGCATCAGTGATGGCACGGCAAGCCCGCAGCTTGAGGCGGGTAAGCCCGGGGCATCCCCGGGCGAGAAGGCCGAGCGCCTCGTCCCCGATCGAATCGGCGCGGCGGTCGCACTTAAGCGCCAGCTTGGACACCGAATCGAACCGAACCAGAAGCGCCGGGGCCGTCTCGAGGAGCGCCACGCGAGCGTCGAGCGCGAGGCGGTGGCGGCTCTGCCCTTCGAGGACGAGCCATCGCCGGCAAACCAAGGAGCAGCGCTTCCGGTCGCCGGAGCCCAGGGATCGGAACACGAGGGCTAGCAGCTCGTCGGGGAGGTCGATCGTGTGGTCTCGCGAGGCATCGTAGCGGTCGAAGTCCCGCATCGAGGCGGGCGAGACGAGAGCAGTGGGTTGGGGGCGGCGAAAGGAGGGGGATTGGCCCATCCAAGGATGGGGGGGATAGGTGGCTATCCTGGGGTAACAAAGGGGGTAAACATGGTTGTCGGGAGACTCGTGGAAAGGAGCGGAGCCGGGGATTCTAAAAAATTCCAGAGGAGACGGACTTGAGAAGAGTATTAAATTTGGTTTTCTCTTTTGGTTTCGGTGAGCCCACGTTGGAATGGAACGGACTGGGGTGTGGGATTGCCTTCGGCGTGTCGCGGAGGGCGGAAGAGCCGGGGGCGCGTCGGTGCGGGCGACGGACCCATGTTTCGGTGTGACTAGACGCGGTCATGGCTGTGACCTGTGATTTTTTAATGGAAATGATTCGCGTTTTCACACGCATCACATGGTCTAATAGAATTATCAAATTCATTGATATAACTACTCCTTTTAGAAAATCCGTTTCAATTCCTGAACCTTTGATTTAAGCTATTCGTATCTGTGAATTTCAAATTCTTCATGTAATTTATAAAAAAGAGTCAAATACAGACTCCGAAATAAATTTTCATTTGTAAATAGATTTTAAACCTCAAACAATGTCAGGAAATTCCTTAATAAGGAATTTCAAGAGCTTTATAATAGAGAGATTTATCAATAAGTCCTTAATAAGATACCGACTTATCATTAGGTCTCCATTAAAAGACCTTAAACCATTTACTACCTTCTTAGATCTAAAAGACAATAATACCCCCCAACCAGTTATACGAGCTCGAAAATATCCGATCCCGATAATATCACCATGCCGCTCGTTTTAATCCTAAAATGTAAAACAAAACCCCGTTCGTATCCCATATTCTCCCAAAAATCAAAACCTATAGCCACCGCCCACCCAATCGCCGTCGCCGTCGCCCGTGCCCTATTCTTCATCTCTACTAAGATCTCCGACAAGTTTTCCGGCTTCATTTCCGTCTCGCTGGTAGTTACTTTTCGATTTCTGACGTGCCCTTTGTTGAACGTCACCGTTCGTTTTGTGGTTGGATCGTTTCGCCTCTGAAAATGGTGAAATGGTACGTCACTTTTCACTGGTAGTTACTTCCACTGGCATTCTAGGGTTTCTTACGTTCAAGCTTCTTCCCCGCATAAGTTGGTAGTTACTTTCGAGTGTTCATTGGGGTTCTAGGGCTTCCAAAAATTACCACTTAATTTCTCATTTTCGCTTTGTACTTACTTTTCACCGGTAGTTACTTTCAAGTTGTGCATTCTAGAGTTTCAATTGTGCATTATGGTAGTAATCGTGTATTATGGTAGTTACTTTACAGAATAAAACATTGGACGTTGAACTGATAGTTACTTTCTAGGTAATTATAACTGGAAAGTAACTACCAGGTAAGTATTACTTTCCAGGTTGTTTGTCAAAATTACCAGTTATTAGAAAGTAACTACCAGTTACTTGACTGATACTTAACTTCTCATTTCATTTTGATACTTACTTTCCACTGCTAGTTACTTTTCATTCATGTATTGTGGTAGTTACTTCCCAATTGTGCATAAGTTGGTAGTTACTTTTCAATCGTGTATTATGGTAGTTACTTTCCAATAACTGGTAGCTACATAGTTTTGATTGTTATTCTCGATGCAGAAAGTCAGAGCAAAAAATTGTTGCGTATGATAGCAAAAAAGTGCAGTATAGATCAACAATATGTGCACTAGTGAACATCAGGCAGTCAATCCGACCTACGTTCACTAATGATCACTGGCAGGTGTTGCATTTGACACCATTCTACGCACTGGTTGATGCAGTGTACAAAGGGAAGCTTATAAAAAAGAATACAACGAAGCATGATGATGATATAATATCGTTGATCAACTAGTACGACAAGAGAAGAAAGGCATTCAAGATAGGGTCAAAGTACTGCCAACTGAGAAGTTCATATGTTAAACACATCTTCGGGCTGGAGTATGGTTCCTAGAAATTAAATGTGAATAAGTCGGATACCCATCAGAAAAACCCTAAGTTGTTCAGCAGAATCTTCTCAAATGCAAGTGTCATTACGATGGCTAGGCTAAAGCATAAAATACTCAACACATTCCCGAAGCGAAGAGATGCAGATGTTCGGGACAGCATCAAACTGTTGGCAATTTACATCATTGAATCACTCTTCTTCTGCACAAGTGGACGCAACGTAACGCGGGCATATGTTGATTACATTGATGATCTAGAAAACATGAAGAGATATGATTGGTCAAGTGAGATCTTCAAAATTCTCATGGACTCATTGGATAAAAATTGTAGGGACCCTGCAAAGGTGATTGGCTGCACAGTCTTATTGCCGGTAAGTTACTTACCTTCGCTAGTATTTACTTTTAGGGGTGAGTATTCGGTACATACCGAACCGAAATACCGAAATACCATAATTTTAAAAACCGAACCGAACCGAATTAGTGCATAAAAGAACCGAACCGAACCGAATTAATT
Source organism: Narthecium ossifragum (assembly GCA_963920575.1). Lineage (NCBI taxonomy): Eukaryota > Viridiplantae > Streptophyta > Magnoliopsida > Dioscoreales > Nartheciaceae > Narthecium > Narthecium ossifragum. The sequence goes on from OY986967.1 coordinate 20,992,155, forward strand.
CGGTACACTAATTTAAAAACCGAACCGAACCGAAAAAACCGAAATAATTCGTAGTTTTTTACTTACAATATAAAACCAAACCGAAATAAGGTATATAACTTTAAAAATTTCGGTATTTCAGTATTTATCGAATTTTAAAAATAAAAACCGAAACCGAATACCGAATTTTTGACAAAAAAAAACCGAACCAAACCGAATATACCGAAAAACCGAACCGAATTGTTCGGTTCGGTTCGGTTCTAAAAGTTCAGTTCGGTTTTGCTCACCCCTACTTATTTTCCAATAGAACTTACTTCCCAATAAAACTTGAAAGTTACTTTCCATTGGTACTTACTTTCCAATAGAAGTTGAAAGTTACTTCTCACTGGTACTTACTTTCCAAATAGAACTTATTTTTCAGTTGAAGTTTATTTCCTCTGACACTTCAGTTATCAATGTATGTGCAGTACTGGTTCTATGAGCACATAACAGTCATTGAACAAGCATAGAGGAATTACATGGTTACATGGTGTATCAAGTGGACAATATTTAACTGCGGCAAGAACCTAATCACTTTTGACATATCAAAAATACCTAGCAACAAGGTTAAAACCTCAAAATTGCAAGCCACACTAGAGGTGTTGAAGGTGTATGCTACTAGTTTTTGTGATATGGAGGAAGATGAAGGAGAGGGTGATGGAGAAAATGTAGAAGAAAGTGATGAAGACAACAGAGATGAGGAAGATGAAGATAGTGGAGATGATGAGGTAGGTGAATCCAGTCAGCATGAAATTGACAAAGGAACTGAATACAGTGACTCCGGCGATGAAGACAACGACGCTACCAACGGAGTCAGAGAGGATGATGATATTGATGTTGACAAACAGGAAGAGGGACCTAGTTCAACACCTTTAACTCATGAAGAGGGAAAAGTTGATAACGATGAAGGAAAAGAAGAAACTGATACACGCGATGACACCGGTCCTACACACTCGCCACAAGACAGTCATTGAAGAACCAATGGATGACATACAACTTCCTGATATAAATGTATGAGGTGTTTCTTATTCATCTCTTTCAAATAAAAAAAAATTATGCTCAAATACATCTAAGCATATTTCAATTTGCAGGTTGAAATGGAACAATATAGTATGGATATCGGTGAAGATGACAACATCTCGCATGGCTTAAATGACAACATTGTCAGCAAGGTACTTTTCACTGCTAATTACTTTCATTGGTAGTTACTTTTCACTGGTACTTACTTTCACTGGTAGTTACTCTCCAGTTATACTTACCTGGAAAAAGTTTATCTAAAAAGGACTATTCAATAATTATCCATTCCCACCAAATCTGGCTACATTGGACGTTGAACTGGTAGTTACTTTCCAGAATTATAGTTATGTAACTGGTAGTTACTTTCCAGGTAAGTATAACTGGAAAGTAACTACCATGCAAGTATTACTTTTCAGGTTGTTTGTCAATTTCAAGTTTACTTATGTAATACTTTCCTGGGAGTTACTTTCCAGAATAAAACATCAAACATTGAACTTGTAGTTACTTTCCAGTTCACTGGTAGTTACGTTCGAAAATAAAACATTTGACGTTGAACTGGTAGTTACTATCCAGAATTGTAGTTACTTTCAAGCTTAATGGTAGTTACTTTCACTGGTAGTTACTCTCCACTTTACTTTTAAACTTGCTTTCCATATTAATTTCAGGCTGGGCTGACCGAAGATCAACCAGAGATGCAACCCAGTAATGACATCATTAGTGATTTGCAATCAAAGATTGTATTCCTGGAAATGGAGATAGCAACTTCAAATGCAGAAAGGCAATCTGTAATTAAGGCCAACATGCAGCTGACAGCAAATAATGCGAAGCTGCATGAAGACTTCGTGGTACTATGTGCCACAACAGCTGAGACAGATGCACTCCTCCTGGCTAATGATAACATGAAGAAAGTCAATGACATTATTCAGAATGAGATCAATGATATGAAAAAGACAATTGCCGACTTAGCTGAAAGGATTTCACTGAAGAATGAAGAGAACAAGTATCTAATGTTGAAGTGTATAGAGCTGGAGACAGAGCAGGAGAAAATGGCAGCAAAAATAGAGGAACAAGAAACTGAGATCATTGATTTATGGGCACAACTATATATTCACCACAAAGAGCATCAAGAAATTCTTGAAGAAGCTGAAGGTCATAAAATTACACAAATGAAGGCAATAGAGCAGACTTTGGGAAACCCTGCCGTTGATCAACATAAGAGATCAATGGTACAGAGGATCAAGTAAAAAAAGAGAAAGAAGGCAATAGATGACGATTACCAGTACAGTACACCTCAGGAATTGAAAAAAAAGAAAAGAAATAGAAATGGAAATGCTGGGATTCCAATTGTTGGATCTAGAGCATGAAGATGATGAGGTCCAACAAGAGAGATAAGATGAGAATAAACAAGGCGAAAGACAACATCGGATGGAACCCAAACATAAATACAGATGTGGGAACTATCTCAGTGACGAAGCCTACAACAAAATTAGCACATTACTTGCGGAAGAAAGAATGATGTAATTATCCATGCCCTTTTTTGAATACTATTTTATTTTTCTTGCATCAAAAATGAAACATGTAATCATCTAGTTACAGTGACAATTCCCTATCTTACAATGCAGGGCAATAGTCTGGAAGAATGAGGATGACCCATTCACCTGGATAGATGTAGAAATGATAATGGACATGCTGAAAAATCAATACGTCTCACTCCAGGTAAGTATTTTCTACCATTAAACTGGAAAGTAACTACAAGTAACTGGAAAGTAACTACCAGTAACTGGAAAGTAACTACAAGTAATTGGAAAGTAACTACTAATTACTGAAAATTAATTACCAGTAACTAGAAAGTAACTACCAGTTATGTAGCTAGTAGTTACTGGAAAGCAACTACCAGTAACTGGAAAGTAACTACCAGTTATATAGCTAGTAGTTACTGGGAAGTAGCTACCGGTTACTGGGAAGTAGCTACCGGTTACTGGGAAGTAGCTACCGCTTACTGGGAAGTAGCTACCGGTTACTGGAAAGTAACTACCAGTTATGTAGCTAGTAGTTGCTGGAAAGTAACTACCAGTAACTGGAAAGTAACTGCCAGTTATGTAGCTATTAGTTACTGAAAAGTAACTACAATATACTTAGCTACCAGTTACATAGCTATCACCTACATTGAGAATTATAGGTAGTCACTTAACCATTGTATGCTCACAAGTTAACTTGTACTTACTTTCCAGTAAAATGGTACTTATTTTGCTAGTTAACTGGTAGTTATTTTCTATACATGAAAAGTAATTTCAATCAAAGTAACAACAATTCATCTCAAAGGTGGTAGATGCATACACGAAGATATTATCCAAGGATGATGAATTTGATGGAAAGACTTGCTTCATTCAGGGTAATTGCTGGGTATGTCAAAACTACAACATGCATTTAAAAAATTGAAGCGTATGATCGAGAAATCTACGATTATAAATAGTTGCTTTCCTTATATTTTCATCCGCAAAGCATGCTAATGTTGTATTTCAATGAGGAAATGACAGCTCAAATTTTCAACAAATATTTGATAGCTATTTCGGAAGGCATGAATTATGTTGTCTTCCCCGTACTATCAATAGGGTTCAAAAAGGTTGATAATAAGCCGTTCCACTGGACACTCTTGGCCTACAAGATTGGAGAGGAAAAATGGTATTTCTACAACTCGATGGGGCCGAGAGGTAAACGCGCCAAAGATGCGTTCTTAAAGGACACCAAAAAAATGGTAATGCTAAATGCTCTCAATACAACTACAAGTTCAGTATCTTTGTTTATGAAATGATTTCTGTTCCAACTGAAATGAATAACTAATATTTTCTCTTTATTTTAATCACAGAAAGAATCAATAGAAGATGAATGCAGAAATCAAATCACCACAACTCAAGACATACATAAACCAATTGTAAACGTCACGAGTGCTTCGCAGCAGAGTCCTAACTCGTAAGAAACACTTGAGAAAATAGCTCAAATGGAACAAATTATCTTCATTATCAAATATTTGATGTTTAGCATTTAATACTATTTGAATCTAACTTGTGTTGGCAATTCATTAATCAGGAATGACTGTTCAATGTATATATGCTACTTCATGCGAGAAATAACAATTCATCATCGACATCGAGAACCAAGACAAATCGATAAAGATGGGATTACACAATTCAAGGCCAGGTTGATTGAGAGATTTGTAATGCGGAACTGAAATATGTATGGCTATTGACTACAGAACAATTCATTTCATCTTGTATGTAATTAAAGTCTAAGCAAAATGCATGAAGTGCCAGTTGTTCCCCAAATTGTATAGTTTCAAATTCTATTCAATGTACAGTGTTGATACTTGTGTAATAGAATTCATGTATATAAAGATCCAATGTAAAGTTGGTAGTTACTTTCCATATGTTACTTGAGATATGTTATTTGAGATTATTTACTTTCCAGCTTTAGAGACGATAGTACCATTTCAATCGTGACATCTGGTAGTTACTTTTCAATGTTCAATGTTTTATTCTGGAAAGTAACTACTAGTGAAAGTAACTACCATTAAGGTTGAAAGTAACTACAAACTGGAAAGTAACTACCAGTTCAATGTTCGATATTTTATTCTGGAAAGTAATTACCAGGAAAGTATTACATAAGTAAACTTGAAATTGACAAACAACCTGGAAAGTAATACTTACCTGATAGTTACTTTCCAGTTATACTTATTTGGAAAGTAACTACTAGTTACATAACTACAATTTTGGAAACAAACTACCAGTGAAAGTAACTACCGTTAAGCTTGAAAGTGACTACAATTCTGGAAAGTAACTACCAGTTCAACATCAAATGTTTTATTTTGAAACGTAACTACCAGTGAACTGAAAAGTACCTACCAACTGGAAAGTAACTACCAGTTCAATGTTCGATGTTTTATTCTGGAAAGTAACTACAAGGAAAATATTATATAAGTAAACTTGAAATTAACAAACGACATGGAAAGTAATACTTACCTGGCAGTTACTTTCCAGTTATACTTACATGGAAAGTAACTACTTGTTACATAACTACAATTCTGGAAAGTAACTACCAGTGAAAGTAACTACCGTTAAGCTTGAAAGAAACTACAATTCTAGAAAGTAACTACCAGTTCAACGTCAAAAGTTTTATTTTGGAACGTAAATACCTGTGAACTGGAAAGTAACTACTAGTGAAAGTAACTACCAGTGAAAGTAACTATCAACTGAAAAGTAACTACCTGTTCAATGTTCGATGTTTTATTCTGGAAAGTAATTACCAGGAAAGTATTACATAAGTAAACTTGAAATTGACAAACAACCTGGAAAGTAATACTTACATTGTAGTTACTTTCCAGTTATACTTACCTGGAAAGTAACTACCAGTTACATAACTACAATTCTGGAAAGTAACTACCAGTTCAACGTCAAATGTTTTATTTTGGAACGTAACTATCAGTGAACTGGAAAGTAAGTATCAGTAAAAGTAACTATCAGTTCAATGTTCGATGTTTTATTCTAGAAAGTAATTACCAGGAAAGTGTTACATAAGTAAACTTGAAATTGATAAACAACCTGGAAAGTAATACTTACATGGTAGTTACTTTCCAGTTATACTTACCTTGAAAGTAACTACCAGTTACATACTACAATTCTAGAAAGGAACTACCAGTGAAAGTAACTACCGTTAAGCTTGAAAGTAACTACAATTCTGGAAAGTAACTACCAGCTCAACGTCAAATGTTTTTTTTTGAAACGTAACTACCAGTGATGTGAGGACCCGCCCCTCTTTTTCCTTTGGCTTGTTGTTGACCCAAGGGCAATTTGGGAAATTACGCCTTGGCGGTCGTTTCACACTGGGTGTGCACACACAGATCTTGTTTGGTGCTTGTGTTTGTTTAGAAAGGTTAGGTGGACCCGGGATCGGAAGTTCTGGGCTTGGGCTTGAGTCTCAGCCCAAACTTGCCGTTCTGGGCAATGGAGATCGATCTCTCTGTGCCTGGAAGTCGTTGGCGGTGGCGTTCGAAGGACGGCCACGGCGATGGCCGTCGCTTCCCCTGTCAGGGGAAGGGAGACTTTTGCTCCCCTCCTTCGCCTTTCCCCCGCCTTCGCCGGCTTTCCCCGGCCTTATCCCCTTCTCCTTCCCTTCTCCTTGGCGGCGGTTTTCCTTCCTCTTCTTCCTGGCGAGAGCTCTGTTTTCTTCCCCTCTTCCGGCAACCCTTTCCTCCTCTGTTCTCTCTCCTTCGGCCACCGTTCTCGGAGCTTGAAGGCTCGTTGGAACCGTGACGGCGTGAGGAAGATCCTAGGCTAGGCTTCGTGGATCGAAGCAGCTCTGTGGAGGTAGGGTTATCACTCAAAGACTCCGGCTGTGTTAAGGGTTTGAAATCCGATTTTGATTTCGATAAATCTCTTTGTGTAGTTGATGTTTTCCGGTTTTGAAGCCTTGAGTAGCTTCGTGGTGCTTGGTTCTACCAGCCCACCTAGTTTGGTGAGGTTTGGTTGCGGATTTCGGCGGTATTCCTCGCCGTCCGGCCGCCGGTGAACCCAATCAAGATCGATCTCATGGGATGAGATCGATCTCGGTCGGGGTGGACCAGCCCGCCCGAGCGAGAGCGATCTCCCTGGGAGGGAGATCGATCTCTTGGCGGCTGGTGTCAGTGCGTCCTACGTCACCTACGAGATCGATCTCCATATGGGTGGAGATCGATCCCGTTGGGGTGACCAGGACGGGTGCCTATCGCCTCGAGGCAGATCGATCTCATTGCCACATGAGATCGATCTCCTTTGATGCAGGGAGGACTTTTATGGTTTTAAATGCTGTTTTGCCCTCGGGGCTTACTATGATTTCTTAGACTGCAAATATGCTTACTATTACTGCTTTGTAGTTGAACCGAGAGGGTGATGCCTCTCGGGATGTGTAGAATAAATGGGCTAACGGTATGCCCTTCACTGCTTTGTGGTGAACCGAAGGAGTCATGACCCTCGGGAGTGATAGTATAAATGGGTCGAAGGTGTGCCCTTGTTGTGTTGTTTGTTACTGCTTTCCCTATTCATATCCTACCCTGCTTCCTTGCATTAGACATGCTAGGTTAGACTGGGTGGGGTTGACCCGTGGACTTCGGTGATCAAAGGCTAAGTGGTGGATGCCGTTACCCGACTTGTGTCCCCATGCTGGTGGCCAGCACGGGTAAGGGTGTCCTACAGGTATCGTCTTACCCACCCTGTGTCAAGGACCGTCGGAGGTAGCCCAGTCCTCGAGCAGTGGCTATCGGAGGGACGTACGTTGGACAGGAAACCTTGGGGAGGGAAACATCGATGGGATCGATGGACTCCCTGGCTAGACTTAGTCTTTGGTCAGGAGTTAGGGGTCCTGTTGGCTCTTTGGCTTGGAGTACTGAGAGATGGTAGTCTTAACCTCGGTCGTTCCGCCAAGTGTGGAGGTCCCGCTTGGAGAAGGGTGTCCTACTAGTAGCGTCATGTCCACCCTGTGTTAGGGATTGTCGGTGTTGCCCACCCTTGAGCAGTGGTTGTCGGAGGGGCGTACTTGGGACAGGAGCCTTTCGGGTTTTTGACGGGATTTATGGGATCCTTGGCAAACCTCAGTACTTGGCTTCAGAGTTGGTTCGTTTGGTGTTGCCTTCCTAGCGAGAGTGGTAGAGTAGGACCCTGCTGAGCTGTTGCTCATTCCTACCTGGACTGTGTTGTTTGCAGGTGCAGGTCTCCGCTCCTCTCCGGTGCTTCCCCGTCGGTCATCTCGTGGCAGCGCGCCGGCTCCTGACCATGTCTGAGGGTCAGGATGGTTTTGTTTGTGCCTTTGCGGAGACCCCGGTGGGTGTTGTAGCTCTTTTTGGGGACTGTGTTGATCCCTTGTAAACCTGTTGTATTAGAACTCTATTATATCCGTGTGTAATAGATGTTGTTGAGTTTACTTTCGCCTTGTGTTTGCTGTCAACTGTTTCCGCCAGTTGAGGCTAGTAGTTGTAGGTTTCCCCCTCGTGTCCCGGCCCGGTCTGGCTTCTACGGGTCGGGGCGCGACAAGTGAACTGGAAAGTAACTACCAACTGAAAAGTAACTACCAGTTCAATGTTCGATGTTTTATTCTGAAAAGTAACTACCATGAAAGTATTACATAAGTAAACATGAAATTGACAAAAAACATGGAAAGTAATACTTACTTGGTAGTTACTTTCTAGTTATACTTACCTTGAAAGTAACTACCAGTTACATAACTACAATTCTGGAAAGTAACTACCAGTGAAAGTAATTACCGTTAAGCTTGAAAGTAACTACCAACTGGAAAGTAACTACCAACTGGAAAGTAACTACTGACGGGACGTGGAAAGTGTCGCGGCTTAACGCGCCCGATCAAAATTAGAAATTTATAATCAAACTCCTAACTAACTATCTTTTGGGGGTAGCTAGCGGTGAGTCCGAGTCGAATCCACAGGGAATGCTTAAGGAAACAATTAAACTACCAAGCTCAATCCAAGTGTCCCTACAATGATAATGAAAGAGATGGTTTTTGGGTTTTATGATAAGAAAACTAAGAAAGCATGTAACTGATTCAATGGATAGAGAGAGGTCCTAGGGAATCCCAATCCGGATTAGGCTCAATCATAGCTTTCTAATGAATCAAGATGTGCAATCCTATCGAGACACTACAATATCGACTACCTTGTGGCTAACAAAGGTCGTCGCTAACGAATAACCGGATAAGGACTATCCGTCGCACTAGGTGTATGCTAGAAAGTCGACGATCGAGGGATTAGCTTCAATCATCGCCAACGAGAGGTCGGGTTAGGATCATCTCGTCGCAAGGAATCGGGTTGTATGGAATATGGTAATGGATCGAGGTGGTTCTAGCATCTCGAATCCAAAACACTATAAAAGATAGGATAGATGTTAGGTTAGATGTAGATTGGAGTGGTTCTAGCACAACCAAGTCCCTAACCTAGAGCCAAGACTCCCTTCAACACAAGTGGTCATGGTTCTAGCACAACCTACTCATTGAGGAATATCAACAAACACCTATTGGGCACAAGATTCTAGCTTATGCAAACCAAAGAATTCATCCATCCAACATTAGAATCCCACTACAAAGATATAGAAATGAAGAATAAATTCATACAACTTGTCTCATAAGGATTAAAACATCCAAATCCAAAGAAAACTACAAATAAAAACCTAAAACATCATGGTATTCCACTAGGTAAATAGATTAGCTACTCATCTTCGATGGAGAAGCCATGGAGAAGAGATGGATCCTCATCTTCTTCATCAATCTCCTCCCTCTTGGATGAGAGCTCCCTTCCTTGCCCAAGGGGATTGCCCCTTTCCTTAGCCTCCTCTTGTCCAAAAGAGAATCAAAATCCCCCAAAAGGGGTCTATTTATGGCCTCCAAGCATCCCCCACTCGGATTAGATATGGACCATTGATTTTGCTTGGCTGGCACAAAAGGATTGATCCTTATAGGGTAAAGGATCGATCCTCCTCTTGAGTTCTGGCTGCGCCCCGACGAGGATTGATCCTCTAGTAGATGGAGATCGATCCTAGAGAATGTTGTGTTCTGTCTCTGGAAATTGTGCAAAAAGGATCGATCCTTTATACACAGAGGATCGATCTTCTTTTCTGCATATTATCTCTTTTGACATTCAGCACTGCGCATTGGTACGAAAAATGCCATAACTTCATCTAGGAAACTCGGAATCATGAACCATAAAATTCTTCAGAAACTAGACTTCTAGAGCTTTCCAATGATATATGGCACATTATCTGGTTCTTCCTGAGAAGGTACAGTTTAATCTTTGAAGTTGACCCATGTACCTAAATGTGCTCGAATAGGCTCGTTTACGCTCCAAAGTTGATTTAACTTCTGTTGAAGGCTATTGTACCTGAAATACCATGAAGATTATTAGAAATACCTTGCTCGAAGACTAATAAAGGTAAATTAAGGGGTTAACTTGTGTACTTTTCACGTCTCATCAACTACCAGTTTAATGTTTGATGTTTTATTCTAGAAAGTAATTACCAGGAAAGTATTACATAAGTAAACTTGAAATTGACAAACAACCTGGAAAGTAATACTTACATGGTAGTTACTTTTTAATTATACTTACCTGGAAAGTAACTACCAAATACATAACTACAATTATGGAAACTAACTACCAGTGAAAGTAACTACCGTTAAACTTGAAAGTGATTACAATTCTGGAAAGTAACTACCAGCTCAACGTCAAATGTTTTATTTTGGAACGTAACTACTAGTGAACTGGAAAGTAACTACCAATTGGAAAGTAACTACCAATTCAATGCTCGATGTTTTTTTCTTAAAAGTAACTACCAGGAAAGTATTACATAAGTAAACTTGGAATTGACAAAAAAACATGGAAAGTAATACTTACATGGTAGTTACTTTCCAGTTTTACTTACCTGGAATGTAATTACCAGTTATATAACTAGAATTATGGAAAGAAACTACCGGTGAAAGAAACTACCGTTAAGCTTGAAAGTAACTACCAGTTCAATGTTTGATGTTTTATTCTGAAAAGTAATTACCAGGAAAGTATTACATAAGTAAACTTGAAATTGACAATAACCTGGAAAGTAATACTTACATGGTAGTTACTTTCCAGTTATACTTACATGGAAAGTAACTACCAGTTACATAACTAAAATTCTGAAAAATAACTACCAGTGAAAGTGACTACCATTAAGCTTGAAAGTGACTACCATTCTGGAAAGTAACTACCAGTAAAAGTGACTACCATTAACCTTGAAAGTGACTACAATTCTGAAAAGTAACTACCAGTTCAACGTCAAATGTTTTATTTTCGAACATAACTACCAGTGAACTGGAAAGTAACTACCAGTTCAATGTTCGATGTTTTATTCTGAAAAGAGACTACCAGGAAAGTATTACATAAGTAAACTTGAAATTGACAAACAACCTAGAAAGTAATTCTTACTTGTAGTTACTTTCCAGTTATACTTACCTGGAAAGTAACTACCAGCTACATAACTACAATTCTGGAAAGTAACTACCAGTGAAAGTAACTACCGTTAAGCTTGAAAGTAACTACAATTCTAGAAAGTAACTACCAGTTCAATGTCAAATGTTTTATTTTGGAATGTAACTACCAGTGAACTGGAAAGTAACTACCAGTTCAATATTTTATTCTGGAAAGTAACTACCAGTGAAAGTAACTACCATTTTGTAAAGTAACTTCCAGTTCAACGCCAAATGTTTTATTTTGGAACGTAACTACCAGTGAACTGGAAAGTAAGTACCAGTTCAATGTTCGATGTTTTATTCTGGAAAGTAACTACCAGGAAAGTATTACATAAGTAAACTTGAAATTGACAAACAACCTGGAAAGTAATACTTACATGGTAGTTACTTTCCAGTTATGCTTACCTGGAAAGTAACTACCAGTTACATAGCTACAATTCTGGAAAGTAACCACCAGTTCAACGTTGAATGTTTTATTCTGGAAATTAACTATCAGTGAACTGAAAAGTAACTACCAATTCAATATTTTATTTTGCAAAGTAACTACCATGTAAGTATTACATAACTAAGCTGGAAGTAACTAACAAGGAAGTATTACATAACTAAACTGGAAATTGACAAACAACTAATCTCAAATACACAAATTTAAATGAATACCATCGAGACACTAGTATAAAGGTGCTTTACATGACTTCCTATTATGATGACTCTCACAGCCACAACGACCGCATTTGATGGATCTAACAAACTCTCCTTTGGGCTTGATCCTCTTCTTCTTCGGTCTGTCAGGTGGTCTCCTAGATAAAGGAGGTAGAACAACTTCATCTCTGGGCGCATGACCTGGCTTGCTCATCGTTGGAACCGGATAAATTGGAAAAGAGTAACTCCTAGCATAACATGACATGTGGAAAAAATCATCTACAAAAGAGCTCAGTTCTTGTCTTGTCGTCATGATGGAAGTCATCACATGCGAGCAAGGGATGCCATTAATCTGCCACTAACAGCATTAGCATGTTCTATTTCCAATATCAACGGAAACAGACGGGTCTGAATAAACCTCAAACAACAATCTAGTACAATTCTTCACAATCCAAGACCTCCCCTCATCAAATGCTACTAACAACAGCTTACGATCGATTTCAGGGCAAATATGTGACCTGAAACTATTGCATGCCTCCCTCCTATCTGCGTGTACAAACTAAGTGTCAAGTAGCAATATGACATGAGACAAAAACAAATCTGTTGATTGACTGCTTGAAAGTATTGATTTACCTGACAACTGCTGCAACAGTTTAACCCTAATCACATCAACCAATTTCATAATAGGTAGGTTCCTTTCATCAACAATCCAAGCATTGAATGATTCTGCAGGATTTGAGTACATCAAGCCATATCTGTGGCCTTGAAAATAGGCGTTGGCATATTTCTCATGTGGCAAATTCTGCAGGAACTTCGCTGCAATATGCTTTCCCATCTGCAAAAGTTGTTGAACCTTCAACTCAAATAGATCAACAGTAGGAGCATAAGCACACTCGGCAAGCTTATATACGACTGTCTCCTTGAAAGCACCATTTGAATTCTCCCGCTAAAACAATTCCTCAGATTTTTCTTCAAGTGATACATGCAGTACACATGATGACAACCAGGAAACACCTCTGTCATTGTTTTCAAGAGACCAACGTTCCTATCCGAGATGAATGAGATAATCTGTTCCGTTGATAGGATTGCTTTTAAACGAACAAGGAACCATGACCAGTTTTCCTCGTTCTCCGCATCCACAATGGCGAAAGCAAGAGGAAACAAACCTGCAAAACAATCATCAAAAACACATTATTTGTAGCCAGATTTGGTGGGAAGTAACTTTATGTGGAAAATAACTATCAGTGAAAAATAACTTCAATATAAAGTAACTATCATGGAAAGTTACTTTCCATGATAGTTACTTTCATGGAAATTAACAATTATGAACAACTACTTCTATAAAAAAACCTGAACATATAAACCTACAACATCATTACAGAATTGTAACCTTCATTGCCATCTTTTCCTGTGGCGGACATCAGTTGCCCCTTGAACTTGCTCTTAAGATGTGTGTCGTCTAAGTAAAGCAATGGCCGATAGAATTTGAAACTTTCAATACATCCATCCATTGCTACAAATAACCTCCTAAACCGACCAGTTTCCTCGTTCACCTCGATGACAAAATGAGAACATGGGTTTGCATCAACTACAACCTGAGCATACCAACGTAGCATCTCAAATGAACCCTTGTCATCACCCAAAACAACCTTCTTTGCCTTTTCGACACCTTTTCACACATTCCGGTAGGAAATTCTTACACCATAATCATAATCAAATGAATCCTCAACTTCAATAGGTCGAAGGCTTGGCTTTATGCGCACCTGGTCTTGTATCAAACACGCCACGACCACGTATGTAGTCCTGTGTTTATGTCTCACAGATAGGGATCCTAAGCCACACGTATGCGCATTGTGAAACTTCTTAATATAAAAGAAACCATCGCTCTGCTGACAACGAGCTTTGACAAACCACTGACAACCAGTTAACAACTTCTGTGAATATTCCGCAGACACAGTCACGTTATTATTCTTCACATACTTATAATCATATCCAGACTCTACTGTCATCTTCTGCAGACAGACAGAATTCCTTAGCACCACCTTCAAACATTTCGCCCACCGCATGAATGGCCTTGTCCCAACCAAATGTTTTCAATACCTTCTTCGGATGTTGACAAAAGGATGGAAGGAGATCAACCTCCTCATCGACATCATAACCAGGTTCACGGGAAGAAGAAGCATCATCAACCTTGCTGCCCGATATGCTCTCATCCTTGCTCCAAACATCTACAACTAATCTTTCAATGTGAATTGATGATGCAATACATACCATGCTGTCAAAATCAGATTCAAATTCCAGAACACCCTTCGGGTGTTCAGGTATCGAATAAGATAGACACTTATTATCTGAAGACAAGTTTGGCCACTTATCACAAACAATTCCTACAACTCCATAATATGATCCGACCATTTCAAGTAAACGGACTATAGTTTCATTGCAATATTTGAACAAAAACAGCAATTTCTCACCAATCATCAGCCCTACGAAGATACAAATCAAATAAAAGGATCACCAATTGCTTCACTACCAATTCATTTAAAGTAAATACTAGTTGCTTTACGATCAGTTGTTGGAAAGTAACTACCAGTTGCTTAACTGACATTTAAAGGAAAGTAACTACCAGTTGCTTAACGGACATTTAAAGGAAAGTAACTACCAATTGCTTAACTGACATTTAAAGAAAAGTAACTACCAGTTATCTACCTATCAGTTATTGGAAAGTAACTACCAGTTACTTGACCAATCATATCGTCTTTCTTCAATTATTAGAAAGTAACTATCAGTTATTGGAAAGTAACTACCAGTTGCTTAACTGTCATTTAATGGAAAGTAACTACCAGTTGTCTTCCTATCGACTATTGGAAAGTAACTACCAGTTACTTGACCAATCATATATTTTGTCCTCAGTTATTAAAAAGTAACTACCAATTATTGGAAAGTAACTACCAGTTACTTGACTGTCATTTCATGGAAAGTAACTACCAGTTGCTTAACTATCAGTTAGTAGAAAGTAACTACCAGTTATTGAAAAGTAACTGCTAGTAAAATAATTGCAAAGTAACTACAAGTTGCTTTACTATCAATTAATGGAAAGTAACTACCAGTTGTCTTCCCATCGGCTATTGGAAAGTAACTGCCAGTTACTTGATCAATCATATCTTTTGTCCTCAGTTATTGGAAAGTAACTACCAATTATTGGAAAGTAACTACCAGTTACTTGACTGTCATTTCATGGAAAGTAACTACCATTTGCTTAACTATCAGTTAGTAGAAAGTAACTACCAGTTATTGGAAAGTAACTTATAGCAAAGTAACTGCAAAGTAACTACCAGTTGCTTTACTATCAATTAATGGAAAGTAACTACCAGTTGTCTTTCTATCGGTTATTGGAAAGTAACTACCAGTTACTTGACTAATCATATCTTTTGTCCTTAATTATTAGAAAGTAACTACAAGTTACTTGACCAATCATATCTTTTGTCCTCAGTTATTAGAAAGTAACTACCAATTATTCGAAATATCTTTTGTCCTCAGTTATTAGAAAGTAACTACAAGTTACTTGACCAATCATATTTTTTGTCCTCAGTTATTAGAAAGTAACTACCAATTATTGGAAAGTAACTACCAGTTACTTGACTGTCATTTCATGGAAAGTAACTACCAGTTACTTAACTATCAGTTAGTAGAAAGTAACTACCAGTTATTGGAATGTAACTGATAGTAAAGTAACTGCAAAGTAACTACCAGTTACTTTTCTATCAATTAATGAAAAGTAACTACCAGTTGCTTAACTCTTTGTTACTAGAAAGTAACTATCAAATACTTAACTACCAATTTAATGGAAAGTAAATGCATACATATAGTCCCACACGTAGTAGATGCATAGATGAAGACCTTATCTGAGCATGATTGAATTTGATCCAAGGACTTGCTTCATGTAATCAATAAAAACTCATCAAATAACTAACTAAAAACTCATCAAAGGTAAAGAGCAATAGGTACCTCGGAGACCAGGGCGATGGTGATGGCAACAACGCAATGTAGATCAATAAGGAATCTCGAATACGAAATTGACGGTAACTAAGCGATCTAGGGCAATAGAGAAGCTCGAATACGAAGTTGACAAGGCCGACATGTAACAATGTGGAATTACGCGAAGTAGGGCAATAGAGAAGATTAGATACTAGAGCGATGGAGACGGCAACAACGTGATCTAGGGCCAGGGCGATGGAGACGACAACAATGCGATCCAGGGCAATAGAGAAGATCGGATATCATGGCGATGGAGACGGTCTTCAGGAGGAAGAACAACATTAGACAAGAACCGTGATTTAAATCGTAACCGAGACGAGATCTGTGTATATCGGGTTGGAAAGGGTATTTTGGTCATAAAATATGTGCTAACATACCATAATAATCGGACAAGGGACTAAAAGGAGCAAAAACATGTATCTAGACTAGAGAGGAAAAAGTTTATGTAAAAAAGACTATTCAATAATTATCCCTTTATAATAAGCAATTTAGAGACTTGTTCTTTTCAATCTTTGATAAAGAACAATAGAACCATTATAAAAAATTATATTACCAAGAGCTCGAATCTAAAAATCAGATTCAGTTCTTTGCTTCTTGGTTCTTAAATCATTATATTGATGAACAAGAACCACAGATCAATGCTAGTATTAATTATTAATGTATTAAAAAAACAATATAAATTTTGGAAGACTAGCACCAGTATTCAAAAGATATCTATGTATCATCCGACATAACCCTTAAAATTAGAGGGAATCTCTACCTCAAATTTAGTGGCAACGACTTTCATAAAGCCTATTGAATTTACAAATGAAATTCTTAAAGAACTTAATAACCTCTTTAAACAGAATAATTATTCTAATGCTTATTCACAAGTCCTTGGACAATACTTAACTCGTGTAGAGCAAACAGTTGATAAACTTGTAAATAAATTAGAGGAACTTATTCCCAATTTTCATATAGCTAAAGAAAAAGCCATAAAACTAACAGATAATTGTCATTTAGTCTAATTTGAAGATTTTTATTGTTCTATAGTCTTCTAACAAATTTATAAGGCATTTAGTCTTTTTTATGGTTATTATGGTAACTTTCATGAATCCAAAATAAATGGGTGCATAAGTGGGTGTTGTTTTTGGGAAATGGATTTTTTTGAGAAATGCATAAGTGGGTGTGGTAATTTCAGCTGCATTAATGACTTGCATGCATTGATGGCTTTCTTTTCATTGATGTATATAGCAAAATTATATATATTTTTGAAGTAACTTTTCAGTTTTTTTGGATGTAACTTTTCAGTTTTTTGGAAGTTACTTTTCATTTTTTTGAAATTTACTTTCCATTTTAAAGTTACTTTCCATTTATTTTTTTAGTCTGACTACCACCATTTATTTTGTACTTAAATCTCATTTGATTGGTGGTTTCTTTTCAGTTTTTGTGGAAGTTATTTTCCATTCCTTTTTTTGTAGTTACTACAATGAAATTAAAAAGTTACCACAAAAAAATGAAAAAGTACCACAAAAAAATTGGAAAGTTACCAAATTTTTTTGAAAAATTACTGCAACAAAATAAAAAAGGCACCACAAAATTGAAAAAATACATGAAAAAAACAACAAAATTGAAACCCAGATCAACTGGGCAGGGGCCAGATCGACGCTCGGATTCGCGACGGGGGAGGCGAATCCGTGGTGAGGGAGGCGGATCAGCGGCGGGGGAGCCCGGATCGACGACGGGGGAGGATGTGAGGACCTACCCCTCTACCCCTGTGGCTCGTTGTAGACCGCAAGGGCAATTGGGTAAATTGCACCTTGTTGGTTTGTTTCACACCCGCGTGTGCACACACTGACCTTGTTTCACTCCCCTCCTTTCTTCTTTCCCCCCTTTCTTCTTTCCCCCCTTCCCCCGGCTTTCCCTTCCCCTTTTCCCTCCTTTTCTTCCTCTTCTCCTCCTCCTTCTTCTCCTTTCTTCTTCCTTCTTTCTTCTTCCTCCTGCAGTTCTGTATTTCCCCTGTTTCCGGCAGCCATCTTCTTCCCCTCCGTTCTCCCTCGTCCGACCACCGTTTTGGGTGTTCTAAGGCTCGTTGGATCCGTGGCAACGAGAGGAAGATCCCTGAAGTGGTTTGGAAACCTTGTTGCTGACCAGTTCGTGGGGAATCAGCCGAGGAGTGTGTTTCGGGTAGGTTTCTACCTACTGATGTTGTTTTTGGGTTTTGTCTAGATCTAGCCGTTGGATCTTGTTGCTGTTGGTGTTGTTAGCTTCCTCTTGCTTAGTAGAAGTTCTGTTATAAGTTTTATGAACTTTGGTTGAGATTTTAGTAGGATTTATGCAATATTAATCTCGGATTTTTCGGTTTCTGCTGTTCTTGAAGAACAGTCGGCTTGCGGCGAGTTTCCCGGCCAGTACGCGCATGATCTTGGGTTGTGATGAACATAAGAGTTGTAGATCTTTGAATCTACTCTCTAACCCAACTGATTTCATAAATTTTCGATTTTTCTACGTGTTGTTATGAATTTATTATTGGAGGGTTGCGTTGCAGCAATTAATTCGTAAGTTAGTTTGATTAGCGGTTTTGATTAGTGTTTTTCCATTAATATAACCGTTGGATGATTATGGATTTTGGATATGTTGATCCCAGTATGTAGCTCTACTGATGGCTAAATTGGATCTTGAATCCGACGTCGTTTGGATGTCGGATCGACGGGATCAATTAGCCTATAAGTAGAGGTTTTGGTGTTTTGAATATAATATTATATTTCGGATTATAATATTATATTTTTTTACTGTTCACCATCGTTTTCGGGGTTGCTTCCCGTTGTAGGAGTCCGCGGTTGACGGTCGCGGTACCGTCATAATGTCGGGACCCGTTGCGGATCGGCTGGCAGCGGTCGGTAGTACCGCTGCAGCAATCCGGTTGACTTATTTGATGCCTTATCATACTGTTGCATGTCTATCTCCTGTTTGTGTATATTCATAGCATGCATTGTTGATTTGTGCATTAGTTGCATGGTTAGGGCGTGGGTGATCTGTGGGTCGCCGTCCCGAGGCTGGAAGCTCGGATTTAGCCCTAGGACCGGGGTTGGGTAGTTTGGACCCGGTTCGAATTGTGGTGTCCAGTCGATTCGATGATAGGCTTAGATGACTGGTACACTTATTGCTTGATGATTGTAGAGGTCGTGTCAGCCTCGAGTCGGATGATGAGGTGTAGCCGGTCTTCCACTGTGTTGACTCTTGAGTGGAGGAGTTGTCTACTCAGCGGTGCCTTTTCCCGCCTGCAGTGTCGGGTTCCTGCATGTGAGTCAGCAGTATTTGTTCCTGCTTACTGAGTGCTGCTCCTGGGCCTCAGGGACACGCGGTGGGGTTATGGGACCCCTGTATACACCCGGGTCCTACTTGAGGGCGACACTGTTGCGTTTCCCTCTTCCTTATGTGTGTCGTAGTGTAGAACCCTACTGAGCTTAGTGCTCACTCCTACCCGGGCTGCGTTTTGCTGGTGCAGGCGTCAGTTCTTCTTCCGTAGCCCCTACTGGGCAGTTGGTCGGTAGTGCGGCGGCGCCAGGCGGAGTCTGAGAGGTAGTGATCCTTTAAAGTTTTTATCCTATGTTAGATAGTCTCATACAGGAGTAATGTTGTATTTGAACCTTCCCCTCTCCGAGGA
>OY986967.1:21011738-21047352 GCA_963920575.1 Narthecium ossifragum
CCCACTTGACCGGTTTTTCCCGGTTAACTTGGCGCTGGTGCTTCTCTTTGTCATGCAATTGCACTAAAACGTCTTCGTGCTCACATGCTAGGAGGCCCGCCTCCACACCGGCCCCGCCATCATCATCTCCTACGCCGTCTCGGGATTTCCTGAGCTCCCTCTCTCTCATAAGCTTCTCCACCCTCCCAGGGTTCTGGCTGTACTTGCTCCCCGGCATGGTCCCGTTGGACGTCCTCGCCAGCTTCATCGTCATCGTCTTCCTCTCCTTTGCATTGGAACAGGGATGGTGATGGGGGCGGGCCAGGCGGGCCAGGCGGGGCGAGGAAAGATGGGAGAGATGGGGTTGGCTCGGAGGGAGTGGTGGTGGGGGCGGGCCAGGCGGGGCGAGGAAAGATGGGGCTACGGTGGTCCATCTCCTCTCCCTCCCTCCAAAGGGATGGTGATCTCTCCGGACCGAACCAAGAGAGAGACGAGCATGCGAGGAATTCACCGGCGGGCCGCGCGCGGTATGAATCTTGAGCGGGTTCTTGTCGACAGCGGCGGGGGCGCTGGGCTGGGATGCGGTGGGGGCGCTGGGCTAGTTGAACAGAGTGGCAAGGTAGGACGACCATGCACGGGAGACGGCGGTGCCGGTGACGACTTACTCGAAGAGTATGTTGCCGGCTGCGATGAACGCGATGAAATCGCCGAGCTCTACACGGAGGTACGCGAAGGACCCGCCGGCCAAGGGGATGTCGACGGTGAACTCATAGTGGCAGAGGACGGAGAGCATAGCAATGAGGCCCGAGATGGCGTAGGAGATGATGGGCCGGCGTGGAGGTGGGCCTCCTCACCTGTGAGCATGAAGATGCCGGCGCCGATGACGACCCCGATTCCGAGGAAGACGAGGTCGAACCAGGAGAGCTCCCGGCACATATCGTTGAGGCTGCGCTCCCGGATCTCCTGGGCCTCGAGGTGGTCAACGGAGCACGACACCATGTGGTCGCGCAAGCGCGCGCGGGTGCTGGAGGTGGAGGAGAGTGTGGAGGTGGAGGTGGAGGCGGAGGAGAGGTGAAGGCGGAGGAGGGGGTTGAGGTAGAGGTGGAAGAGGACCTATTTACCAGATGGATGACGTAGGCAGAGATGCCATCTTCCTCTCTCTCCTTTTCTCCCAAAAACCGGTCAAAGTCGGTCAAATGTACTTATTTACCGGTTCACCGTCGGGCCCGCTAACGGAGTTAGACGGTTGGGTCCCAAATGACCACATTGATAAATTAAGGGTTCGTTTTGTCACGTTTTAAACTATAGGGGGTAAATTGACATATTGTGAAACTAGAGGGGAGTAAAGTGTTATTAACCCTATCATCTTCTATAGGGGATCAAATGACAAATTGGTCTCTAATAAGAGACCATTTTACAAATCCCCCTAAAACTAAATACCAAACCCTCTATTAAGAGAAGTTCAGAAATTTCTGACTTCAAATTAGAAAAGAAGTTAAAAGAAGAGATAATAGAATCTCTAAGTAAACAATTTACTCAAACACGTATTCAAGTGCTTAATATAGAAGATTCAGAAATAAATTCTGAACCTAACTTTTCAGAGAATATCTCTGACACAGAATCTATTAATGAGATACTTGAAACTGAAAAACAGTTTCGACATATCAATAAAATACAAAATAGACAACGAAATATAGAAAAATTCTATTATAAGCGACATTCTCCTATGGATGTCTTGTTTGAAGAAAATGATACTTTCTTACAACAAGATTATTCAGGAAAAAATATCTATGAATGGAACATAGATGGTATGAGTGATCATCATATTTATAATATGACCCATAGGATGATGATGTATTCTACTACTTGTAAGAACAATGTCAATTATGATAAAGTCATTGCAATTTTTCTTACTTGTGGATGCAACGGAAGTCTGAAGGGCTGATGGGATAATTATCTCACCCCCGAACAAAAAGCCAAGATCCTTTCGGCGGTTAAAATTGAAAATAATCAACAACAAGATGATGTTGTTTATACGCTAGTCTTTACCATAGTTGATCATTTTACCGGTAATCTTACTGGTCATGGGGAGAGAACACGGACTCTATTAAAAAATTTAAGATGACCAACTCTTACCCACTTTTGCTGATATAAAGATATGTTTATCAACAGAGTCATGCAACTCAATGTTGCTAATAGCATTCATTGGAAATCCAAATTTGTTGATGGATTACCTAACCTATTTGCGGAAAGGGTTAGAAATTATACGAGAGAGCAAAACGGTGGAATTATCTCGTATGCCTCTTATAATTATGGAGCATTAATCAATGCTTGTATTCATGAAGGTTTAAGTTTATGCAACGACATAAAACTTAAAAACCAGTTAAAGTCTCATATACTCACTGAAAGAAAACAATTGAGAGAATTTTGTCAGCAATTTGCTTTTCATGAACCAATTAAGCAAGACGAACCCAAAGAAATGAAAGAAAGGAAAAAACCTTTCTATAAGGGGAAAAAAATATGATCATTAAAAGAGTAATATTCAAAGGAAACCTAAATTAGACAAATCTAAGGCTAAATGCTTTAAATGTGGTAGGATTGGCCATTATGCTAATTGGTATTATACCAAGAAAAAGATCAATGAGATCGATGATGAATGATTAAAGAAATCCTTATATAAAGTGATGATCAGTAATACTGACTCAGATACAGAAGAGAGTTCTTCTTCAGAGTCATCTGAAGAGGAAGAATGTTCTTATACAGTTAATAATTGTATTCGAAAAAATAATTCAACTATTGGAAAGCCATAGTTGAAATGAATGGGTTATCCATTAACATGATATCTCTAGATAAGAGTTTCTTAGCAAAATTGCTAACAGAAGAGAATATATTTTCTGAAGTTAAAACACAATTGATTGAAATCTGTCTAAAAGGAGATCAAAGGGTAAACAAAAAATAATAGAGCATGGACAATGCTCTGGTTCTCAAAATGAATTTTTGGTTCAAATGTTGCAGCAAATTACTGCTCAAAAGTGGTATGTTGAAATAACTTTAGTTATTTCAGAACAAGTGGTTATACCACACCTGATAGCACTTATTGACAATGGTGCTATCTTAATTGCATACGTGAAGGAATTGTGCATTGCGAGTATTTTGAGAAAACAACTCAAGCCTTAAAGCGGCGCTGGTGGTAGTAAATTGGAAGTAGGTTATAAACTATCTAAAGTGTATATTTGTATACAAGAAACATGTATACCAGCCCCTTTTGTGTTAGTAAAACATCTTTCTCAACACATTATATTAGGCACTCTCTTTTTGCACAATATAATGCCAATAGAGAGAGTTGATTCTTCTGGCATAAACGTCCGATATAAGGGATAACCTATTATATTTTAGTTTATAATTGAACCTCATACAAAAATTCTAAATGAGGTAAAAGCTATTCTTCTAAAAGAAAATCAAATAAACTTTCTTAGAGAAGAAATTTCTTATGTTCAAATTAAAGAACAATTAAGAAAGTCTGTTGTCAAGGATCTAATAGATCGATTTGATAAGCAATTTCAAACTACTGTGTGGAACTATTCCAAATGCATTCTGGGACAAAAAGAAACACATAATAAGTTTACTTTATGAGGATTCTTTCAATGAAAATAATATTCCAACAAGGGCACGAGATCTTTGCAATAAAGAGATTGCTTCTCTTATAGAGAAATGATTGATTCGAAAATCATACTCTCCATGGAGTTGTATTGCATTCTATGTTAACAATGTTGCTGATCGAGAAAGCGGACTCCCTCGTTTAGTTATAAATTATAAGCCCTTAATAAGGTGCTTAAATGGATTAGATATCTAACACCTAATAAACGGGATTTGCTTAATAAAATTTATAAAGCAAAGATATTCTGTAAATTTGACCTCAAATCAGGTTATTGGCAAATACAAATTGCTGAAAAGGATCGTTATAAAATGACCATTACAGTCCCGTTTGGACATTATGAATGGAATGTAATGTATTTTGGTCTGAAGAATTCTTCTTCAGAATTCCAAAACATTATGAATGGAATCTTCATCCCTTATACAAATTTTATTTTATCATATATAGATGATATACTTATCTTTTCTGATAATATTGATCAGCATGTCAAACATTTGGACATTTTTCGACAATTAATAATCAGAAATGGGTTAGTAATATCTGCCCCAAAGATGAAGTTATTTCAAACAGAAATAAGATTCTTAGGCCATAATATTGGTAACGGAACAATAGTTCATATAGATAGAAGTATTGAATTTGCTTTTAAATTTCATGATATTATCACTGATACAATTCATTTATAAAGGTTTTTAGGAGCCTTAAATTATGTGTTTAATTATTACAAAGATTAGACCAAAGATACAACTATTTTGTATGAAAGGTTGAAGAAAAATCATTCACGTTGGATTGAAGCACATACTAGTGCAGTCAGACTAATAAAGTCTAAAGTTATAAATCTCACTTGCACTCATCTGACTAATTCAGAATGCAAAAAAATAGTAAAAACTGATGACAGTAATATTGGTTTTGGTGGTATCTTGAAGCAAATATGCCCTAACTCTAATAAAGAAGAGTTAGTTAGATATGCATCTGAGAAATGGAATTCCACCCAATTTAATTATGCTACGATTAAAAAAGGGATGCTATCAATAATTAAATGTCTCTATAAATTTCAGGATTATATCCTCAATCAACACTTTCTTCTTCGCAGTGATTGTAGCTATGCTAAAAGTGTAATTGAAAAGGATGTTGAGAATTTAACATCTAAGCAAATTTTTGCTCGATGGCAAGCTGAACTAGCTGTCTTTGATTTTACTATCGAATTTATTAAAGGGAAACACAATGTCTTACCTAATTTCTTGACTCGTGAATTTTTATAGGGTTCTCATGAGAAGGAATGATCCCCCTCATTGGGGGGAGAGGAGGAAGAGGTAAGGGTAATACCCCAAATGCCTCATTAAAAATCCATGGAAATAGCTGAAGAACAATCCGTAAATGAAGCGGAAGTTATAGTTCCCAAGATACTACTTCAAAAAATATCGAAGGCGACATCGGTAATACCCCTATTGAAGAAGCAGAAAAATCTTTTGCTGAAGTAACAAAGGATAATGATCATGTAATATTTACCAAAACGGCTTATGAAGTAATAGTCTACATTGAGTCAGAAGATATGTGTTACTTCGATAATCCAGAGAAGTTAAGACAAAAGTATTTGGATAATCTCCATTACCCAACTTCGGTATATAGACCGAGAAAATGGATGGAATCTCTTTTATCACAAAGAGACATACACTTTGAACATTTTTACAAAAACTCATATGAGCGAAGGCCACCTACTTATAATAAGTGCACTATCAAGAATATCTTGACACCAAAGGAACGGGGCTTTAGCTCCAATAGACCAATCCCTTTTAAAATTGAGAAGGAAAATTACAATTTTAATTATTGGGATTACAAGGACGCCTTTTATCTCGCATTTTTATGCAAAAATGAGAATCTCAAGCATACCTGGTTCATTAAGTTATGTTCAGAAGTCCTTCATAAGGACATCCCAACATGAATATATGATTGATGATACAAATATGGTGTCGAGCTGGATATCTTACCAGAACCTATTGCTGCCATCTATGATAAATGGGTATCTACTCACCCACTTCTCCCGTTAAAAAAGGAAGACGAAATCCTTGAAGGAATGTATCCTTTATACTTCTTCGCTGAAGTAGAAATTCCATGGATATGGAAATGGTTCTGTTCGGCAAGAATGGATGAGTTATACTTACCATGCCTAAATGGTGGAAAGGCTTGGATGTAAACACCAAAGTTTCCGAAATAAAGGAAATTATCCAGAGAAATGAAAGTGTTTTGAATCATAATATGGTTCATGAAATTCCCACTGAAAATCATATGACTTGAATCGAACTAGACTTTAAGAGAAAATTCCCTCAAGCAAGATCAGATCATGCAGAAATGCTATGAGTATATGAAAAATGAGTTCACTAGCACTTTTACTGATTCAAATAAGATATCTATCCGATCAGATGATCCTATGCAGGACACCCAAGACCCGTATGAAGAGGATCGTGAGGCATTGTGGACCCAAATCCTATCCCAGCAAATGCCAGGGAAAAGGAGGTATGTAGGAAAATCTAGTGGAGGTTCCACTAGTTAAAGTGCTCAGCGCTAAACAAGGAGAATCTCTCCTTTAAAGGCTATCAACAAGGAATAAAGGTCTCTCAACCGACTGCAAATCATCAAGCATACGAAGTGTCGGGCTCTACTAGCAGATAGCATAAAGAAAAGTGATTATTCATTGGCCGACATGATGTAAAGGAAATATTCTTTCTGAATTATTGTACATATGTCATCATGAAGCATCTTCTATCTCTCCTATATAAGGAGTAGAACTCCTTTGAGTTTGAGAGACTAGAATTCACCCCTATGCTATCATTGTAACCCTCCTTCTTACTTGTAAACCTCTTCCAGTGGATTAAATAAAAAACTTGAAGTCTTGCTACTATCTTTGCGTGTAAGTATTTAATTTTTTGCTCTTAATTTTAGATATTCTTTAGATAAGATATCTAAAGACTGGAACGGTAAACGTTCAGTTCCACCTATCGATCTTTCTTAGATCGTTAGCATCGAGCGCCAGTTCTTTAGATATTGATATATGATCAATATCATTTCCGCCATATATATATATATATATATATATATATATATATATATATATATATATATAGAGGCAATATTTGCATTTTGATATCATATAGTTTAGTTTAATGGCAGTTTGCTATCATATAGTTTTAAAAATGTAGTTTACTACTCTATATTTTATGTAACGACACGATTTAGAATCTAAGCCGGTGTTATCTCCCTTGAAGGAAAACCGCTCACATGCTTGGCACATGAGCATTTTTTATTTGCATTTTGATACCTTGTAGTTTAGTGTAATGGCAATGTACCATCTTATATTTTGGTAAACTATCTTACATTTTATACGACGGCGCGATTTAGGGCATGAGCTCAATTTGCGTTATCTCCCTCGATGGAAAACCTCTCACGTCGCTTCAACCGTCTAACTCAAAATGCATCCTTCAAATTATCAAGAGCGAGGGAGAGAGAGAGGAGTAGTGGGGTTGGTGGTTAGAAAAAAATAGTATCTGAATACCATAGAATTACTAGGTGGGCCCGTGCCACATGCTAACCATCCACCCCTTCTTTCTCTCCTCTCTCTATGTATAATAACCAACCTTACGTCACGTGTGCGTCACGTCAGATTATTTAAGATCAGGTGTATTTTATTATGCGGCTAAGGATGTCCGATCCAACTTATGTTTGAATATATCATGCGATTGAGATGAAGTTACGTGAAAGGAAGTAATGGATGGTGGTGGTTAACGGATGATTAGTAGGGAGGGAGGGAGGGAGAGGAATAGTGGGGTGGTGGTTACCCATGCCATATGACCACATAGTATCTAAATATCATACAATTACTAGGTGGGCCCGTGTCACATTGCATGGCTAACCACCCACCCCTTTTCTCTCTCCTCTCTCACTTTAGAGACTGTGACTCAGCAAATGAGCCCCCGTGCCCCAACACTATCCTCTCTCTCTCTTTATTGGCCTGTTTGGTTGCTGAGAAGTGAGTTGAAGTGAAGTGACTTCACTAGAGTGATTTTCTGAGAAGTAACTTTCTAGGATTTTTTGAGTTATGGTGTTTAGTTGGTGCTTGAAGTGGAGATATGGTCACCCCCAACTGTGAGCAATTTCAGCGATTTTTAATAATTTAGTATTTTAATATTAAATTATTAATATTTTAATAATTTAAAAATTAAAAATATTAAAATAAAATACTATTTTGGATGATGTGAACCAATCACGAGGTGACACGTGACATGTGGGACCCACTTATATTAATATTTTATTATAATATGATATTATTAATATTATTTGTCGCTTCCCGCGCGAGCCACTTCAACGACTTCGGGCCAAAATCGCCCGAAATTAAATTCAAAAGTGTAAACTAAATTTACCTTGGGGGTGAAGTGACTTGAAGTGACTTCAATTTTACTTAACACCACTAAAAAACCGAAGTGATTGGAGTGGTGCCAGTCTAAAAGCCCAGTCTCTCACCGTCTATAGGCCTTCTGCCTCATTTCAACTGGAATACGTTCCAACCGTTGGATTATTATTGAACAGTTGATTGTAGCCAGTTGTACACCAACAGCAAGGGTTTTAGCACCCCGATCCCGCCGGCGACGCCGTGTCCACCATTGAGCTCAGCTCCGCTCCTGACGAGTTTGGAGACTGGAGTTCTATCTAGTGGAGCTCGAGATTTCGAATTCGTGGACGAGCGGACATCGAATCCAGATACCGCAACCGAGGTTGAATCCAGGCCCAGCTCGATCAAGCTAGGGTTTTGCACAGCGTGATTTCTCTCTTCTCGCCTTTTGGCTCTGCGGTGATTCATCGATGGCAGGCGAGAAGAGAAAGGAGGAGCACCGGCCTCCGCAACAACATCGCCTGGCCCTTGATGCCGATGACTCCACCGTCGTCTCCAAGAAGCGAGCTCTCGCACCCAAGCAGCACCAGAAAGAAGAGAAGGTAATCTCCAATCCTCTTTTCTCCTCAACTTCGTTTGTATATTCTATCTCGATCTCGACTTATATGAAGGCGGTTATTTTGTTTTTTGGTTCTTGGAAACAGATGATCTCCTCGGATTTGAGCTCGAAGATTCTGAAGGAAGCCCTAAGCCAGCAGAAGGAGATCCTAGAGGAGGAGGAGGCCCGCAATCCCACCCCCTTCTCTGCCATCTCCGCAGACCCCTCCCTCGACGCCGGAGAGGATGAAGAGGATGTGGACGAATTCGATGGGTTCGCCGATACTCTGAGCCAGTTCGATGGTGGATTTGTGAGTTTGAATTCTATTCTATCCTTTGATAGTTCCTACTTCCTGTGAATTGCTTCGGATAGTGATTTTTGATCTTTTTCTTACATGGTTAGCAAGAAATTGATGAGGGGGATGAGAAGGTTCTGGCAGCATTTATGTCGAATAACGCAGGTCCGCAGCCCACTCTGGCGGACCTCATCATCCAGAAGATTAAAGAAAAGGATGCGGAGGTCACCTCTGGTTAGTTCCTTGCTTTAAGCCGTGCTTGGATAGTCTCAAATTTCTTACCACAAGATTATAATAATAGAGTATTGAGATGATGCACTGGCAGATTATAATAGGAATATTACTATCGGCTTTGGCAAAATGTCTACTGTTTGGATCAGCAAATTGCCATCGGATTTCTTTCCAATAACTCACCAATTGACCGACTTTGTACGCGCTTCCGAGCAATTTTATTACCTTTTAATTCCTGCTCTCTTACAATAGGTATTGTTGATAGTGCCACCCAACGATATCGTTCTATGTATCACAAGGCTGATACCTTCGGGCTCATGGCTTGAACATTATGTTTTAGATATTGGGGCTGTTTGGTTGCTTGTATTAGCTAATGCATGCATTAGCTAATGCAGCATTTTGGTCTATACCAGTGTTTGGTTGGCCACTGCATTAGCTAATGCATGCATTAGCTAATACAAAAGATTGTTTGGTTGGCCACTGCATTAACTAATGCATGCATTAGCTAATGCAAAAAGGGCCTCCAATGCTGCATTAGCTAATGCAATGCATTGCATTAGCTAATACAAGCAACCAAACAGCCCCATTATTTCCTCACCTTTTGTCCTCAGGTTTCTCATATCCCGTGAATGTGCGAACAAAAGATAATGAATAAACAGTTATTGATAATTATTTGTTATTATTGTTACTTAATCGAAATATGTGAGAGAAGGGCTGCAGAGGTGGGGCAGGTGAAAGAAAAGGCAGAGAGTGGAAGGGAAGGAATGGTAGGGTGGTGGGTGAAGGGAGGAGGAAGGGAGAGATATGTGGGGCGGGTGAATGCAAGGAATAGGAGGCAAGGGGTGGGGCGGAGGGGGAGGGAGAGAGAGAAGGGGGGAAGGGGTGGATATGTGGGGTGGGTGAAGGCAGAAATAGGAGGAAGGGGTGGGGCGGTGGGAGAGGGAGAGAGGAGCGGGAGGGAGGGAGGCGTTGGGTTGGAGGAAATCTGAGGGAGAAAGGGAGAGGGTAATGGAGGGTGGGATGGGTTGAGATCGGCAAAGCATGGGGATTTGCCAGTGAGGAGGGTGCTGAAATTTTTACTCCGGCTAGGAGAAAGAGGAGGGATGGAGTAAGAGAGGATAGAGAGAGACAGACTAAGAGGATGAGGAGTTTTGAGAAGATGGCAAGGAGATGAAGGAGATAGAAGGGAGAAGAAGAGAGTGGTAGGGAAGAGGGAGGGAAGAGAATATGGGAGACGGATAAGACAGGATGATCCAAAATACTGAGCTTTTAGTGGATGCTTTTTTACACCGATATTACAGAGTATTGGCACAGCACTATGGTTCTACAAAAATTGAAAAGTAGTATCCAAACACCCCTTTTTTGGAATTTTATCCAATGGAGTCCAAAATATTTGAAGGTATCCAAACATGGCCTTATTTTTTTATTGGGTTAATTACATACATATTCCTAAAAATCTTCTAATTTACGGATTTATCTCTCAAATCCCAATATTTATAGATTTATCCATGAAATCTATAAACAATTCACATAATTATCCATTGAGTCAGTTGCCATCGGATATTCATGAAATATTCGCCTTCGTGATGTTTGTGGCTAACGACGAAGGGTGAAATGCCTCTTATACCCATGTTAGCAACAATAAGTGTACAAAATGCAGTTACCTACACTTGATTGCCGTCGCCGGGCTTTCTCCCAACCAAGGATTGCCTTGCCGTGGGCACGTGGCCGGCACGGCACATGCCACCGGCACTGCGGCACAGTGAGGTGAGATATATATACATATATACATGTGAGAATGAGAGGAAAGTGTTGTTGAAGGCCGATGGTGAGGATTCTGGCGATGGTGATGAGCATGGATTAGGATTCCAGTGAGGGCAGCCGCCATTAGAGGGAGATAAGGCTTGTGATCTCTAGATTAGGAAATGGGGGCGTGAGATGAAGATGAAGAGGAAATAGGGATGTGAGATCAAGATGGAGATCGTGAGAGAGGGGACGGGGATCGTTAGGGTTATATTTTATATAGGGTTTCACATCCAATGGCATGAAACCCCTTAAAATTTTAAGTCAAAACCACTCTTTATAAGTGGATCCGTTAACGGACCTGTTATTTACTATCGAAATATAATGAGCCACTTGGCAACAGCCGAGCCGACCGGCTCTAGCCGGTGCCGAGCGGCAAATATCCGACTTCTTATGAGCCCAAGCCGGACCTAAAAATCGAGCCAGTCTCCCATCGGCTCGACTTTTGCCAGTCGATAACTAGGTTATCGATCGGCAAAGGAATTCTTGCTCCCAACCTTCTGTCGCTATCGAGAAACCCTAACTTCGCAAGAGGTGTGAAACCCAAGCCCCAAGTCCGGTGATAAAGCCCGGGTCTACCTTTAGGTTGGAAATATGTAACGTTGATGAGCATAGGGCGGGAGGAAAAAGCAAGGTAGTATCCTTTATGTCGTACAAGGGCATTTAGGTCTTTTTACATGCTTAGGTTGAGTTTTAACCCGGATTAAGTTTATTAACCCGATGGAGGCTGACGGAAGGATAATTATGTGAATTGTTTATTGATTTTAGGGATAAATATGTAAATATCGGGATTTGAGGGATAAATCCGTAAATTTAAAGGTTTTCAGGCATATATATGTATTTAATACTTTTTTATTTTGTTGAGCATTCAAGTTATTTTATTTGATATGTTTGTTTGAAGTTAAACTTAAGCTGCCAATCTGAAAAGACACTGCAATTAACAACACATTAAGAGCAAGCTTTCTTTCCTTTTGTTCCTTCAAAAGTTTAATCAATCAATCCTATGTTGGATTGCGTTATAGCTTAATCACTAGTTGATATTATTGAATCTGTGCTGAGCACTTAAAACTTCAGTCACAGATGTAAAGTACAATCTATGAATATTATTGTAATATGCGGAGAAGAGATCTTTTAAAACTTTGGTGACTTTGTGATTAAACCGGAGATGGGATGGATGATGTCCAGAGTTGTAAAGTTGTTATGCTCAGTTTGGAGGCAAATTTTGAGCAAAAGTTTTGATATTTGTATAGCCTGTTTTTATTCTGTTCTTTTGAAATGTTCGGTGATCATAAGTGGTAGAGCTTTTAAATTGCTTTCTATTCCTGTATTAAATTATCTTATTATCCCTTGTCTTCCCTTTGCTACAGAAGCACGACCTCTGCCTAAAATGGACAGCAGTATCATAGAGCTATATCGAGGGTATTACACATCTCTTTTTTATGCTTATGGGCACCAACTGTGGAGTGTGCTTGCAGATATAACAATGCTGTAATCTGCATTTTGCAGAGTCGGCAAGCTGCTCAGTAGATACACAAGCGGAAAGATTCCCAAGGCATTCAAACACATTCCAGCTCTAGAGGTTTGGGAGGATGTGCTGTATTTGACTGAACCAGAAAATTGGTCCCCAAATGCTGTCTACCAAGCTACGCGGATATTCTCTTCAAATCTAGTAGTTAAAAGGGCCCAGCGCTTTTATAGTCTTGTTCTGCTCCCACGTGTCCGAGATGACATCAGAAAGAATAAGAGACTTCATTTTGCTCTCTATCAATCATTGAAGAAGTCCCTTTACAAACCAGCTGCCTTCTTTAAGGGAATCTTGTTACCACTTTGTCAGGTAGGTGATGTATGAATTTAGTAGTTGGCTGTGCTACTCAGAGATGATGTTATTGTTTCATCTGATGTGATACTATTTACCTTGTCATATGTGTGATAATGCATGCAGAATGCATATGATGTGATAGCATTGGCATCTAGTTTTTCTTGATTGAATAATCACATATTTCTTTTCATTTAGGTTGTAGAGTAGGTTTGTAATCATGGCTTACTTTTGAGTATTTGCTCCTCTTTTTTCTTTGTTTAACCAGTAAGTAATATGATCTGGCTGCAATCATTCTCTTCATATTTTTCTAAGAGCTTTGATTTGGGAAACATCAGATTGTTTGACCTGAAAATTCACAACATTAATCAAATAAAACTGCCTCTCTATGTGTTTGTTTATTTTTCGCTGTTTCTTGGGTTTTTTTTATACACAAAGTTTGTAATTTCTCCGCTGGGATGCAGGCAGGGGATTGCAGTCTGCGTGAAGCAGTTATTATCGGAAGCATTATCCAAAAGGTTTCCATTCCCCCGCTTCATTCAAGGTACCTACACTGTTCCTGAGGTGAAGGTTGAGCTCATTTGCATTTACTAATAACCTAATGGAATATACATTATATTGGCAAACAGTGCAGCATTGATGAAGTTAGCGGAAATGAACTATTTTGGAACAACTAGGTATTGTTTTTCTCATCCAAGTGAGATTTTGAAGTCATTATTTTTTCATGTAATTTCTTTAGTCATTTAGATGAATAAATGCTAGATTTTGGTGATCGATATATCCAATTGCTGATTAAGCAACTAATATGTTGATTCAATACATCGCAACTAATGTACTATGCTGGCAATGCCATGTCTCTCAAGGTTTATTCCTTTCTTGAAAAGTACTGTAGAATGTCCATTGCCAATTGGTATGGAGTGTGAAAGTTGAAATTGCTTGGAGGCTGAGGGCATTTAAACCTCGTAATTTTTAGATTGTTTAACATTAGCAGTTTAGATAGAAAAATTCTAGTTCTCTACTCCGTGTTCATTGTATTACTCGCATATATGTATCTTTTGAGTTGTCAATCCTGCTCGTAGCTTGAATATCGTTTTTAATCAGCTAAAAACATGAGCACAATAACCCTAGGTCAAATTATAACAGGCTAAATTTTTAACTCGATCCCCTTAATGAGCTGATAACTAGGATCGGCTTGGCCCTCATGGGTAAGTACTTCATTGTTAAAATTTGAATTTTTGTTCTTTTGAATTCTTATTTCTTAGAAAAACATTTTAATTTGTGTTTTATCTCAACTGTTAGATTTTTTATCTTAAATAGGAAAGGTAGCTAGAGGGGGGGGGGGGGGCTGTTATGGGTTTTGGGGGCACTAGTACTTGGGTTTGGGTTTCGTCATATGTTGGAGTTGAACTAGGATTGGGGCTCATGATGGACTAGGGAATTCAGGATTGCACTTCATGTTGAACAACATAATTTCTACACTTGGATAAGCATGGGTATGATCATGGATTACCATACCTGCCGGTACTGTGTGTACCGGCTGGTATTTACCGTCCCGATGGATGGTTTTCCCCCCGGTGCCAGACTTGGGGTGAACCGGGGGTTGACCGGCCGGAACAGTAGCGTTTTGGCCGGTACGCCTCGGTTCATGCCTGTTTCGGCCGGTATGTACTGGGAAAATGCAAAAATAAGGGGTCGGTGCTGCAGGGAAGAAGGAAAAGGGGAAGAAGAGAGAGGGAGGAGAAGAGAGAGGGAAGAGAGCCGGGGGAGAAGAGCTCGAGGGGTCGAGGGTTTGGAGAGCCGTGGGGAAGGGGAAGAGAGGGCCGGGGGGGGAGAGCTCGAGACAGGTAACGGGTGGGAGGGGAGAGAGGTTTACTAGTAAACGGGTGGGATTTCAATCCCACCCATTAATCCACCAGCAAGCACGACCAGCTAGGCGTGTGCAATGGACACGCCGGCTGGCCGTGTACACAAATACTTTTCCTAACTTATTATACACCCAAACCCGTTAAAAAAACCTAAACCCCTTCTCTTCTCTCACGCGAATCCTCTCCCCGCTGCCGTCGCCATCGAACCTCTTCTCTCGCCGTCGCCGAAGCCGGAGGTATCGGTCTCATCTTCTCTCGCCGGTAGATCCTCTCCTTCTCCTCTCCTCTTCCCCTCTTTTCCTCCTCTTTTTCCTCCCTCCCCTCTCCTCTCTTTCTTCACTCTTCGCCGGCATACCGGGCGGTACATACCGAGCCGGCAAGTCGCCGGAACGGGGCGTACCGCCGGGACGACAATCCTTGGGTATGACTCAAGGGTTGGTAATTCATGGGGATTATTGGATCATCGATGTTCGAGTAGACAAGAGGCAAGCTCAAGAGATTTGAAAGAAGATATGAATAAGGCGGAGGCTTTCGCTAGAGGTGGTGTGTCATCCGGTCTTCTTCTCTAGGATTCATCATGTGTCAATCCCATGTACTATGATATCAGTCTGGGGTACAATGTTTCTTTCAAGAGGGGCTTTTCTTCAATGGGATAAGATTGTAAAGGTGTCTCTTTGTACCGGTGATTAATTAGTGGAATCAATCAATGCTTTGGATCTGTGGGTGTAGCGCATTGAGGTTGAACCGCGTTAAATATGGTATGTGCTGTGCGATCTCTTGCTTGCCTTCGACACGGATGCCTAATCTTTGATTCACAAGATCCTACTAGTACCTAAAATACCCATCATTTATCTTTTTTAGTCTTCCAAACTTGAATTAGTGGCTTGCATTACCTGTTACTAAATCCTATTTGACTTGACCAAATTTGGGCCTTCCACTCATGCTATTTTTATGATGGGCCTTTTAAGACTTATGTATTGGTTTACATGGTAATTTTGTGATTGAGTGACAACATATATATATTTATTTGTCTTCTGTATGATTGCAGCTACTTCATAAAATTATTCTTAGACAAGAAGTATGCATTGCCTTATCGAGTGCTTGATTCTGTTGTTGGACATTTCATGACATTCCTCGAAGATAACAGGATAATGCCTGTAATATGGCACCTCTCACTTCTCTCATTTGTGCAAAGGTGAGTTCTGTACCTTTATATATCTACATGTTGGCTTTTCATCTCTTGTGTATGACTTGACTGAATGTGGGCCTATATGAAATTAGACTCGCCTTTGGTAGAAAAATATGCAGCTATTGCAGAGGATTAAATTCCACAAGCCTTAATATTATGTAGTTATTCATGGAATATACATTGCAACTTTAGAAGTACTTCAAAAGGAAGTTGTTATAATTAATTCTAAATAGGAGTCTTCGGTTGGCTATGCAGTACTGATGCTGAAGATTTGTTCACATGATTCTTTACTTGATTATATCATACTTGGCTAACATTAGGATTAATTCAACATATGCAAGCTGGTTTCTTATTAATGGTCTCTGAAGCAACATACCTTACATCGTTTGCTATGTGAACAAAGTACATTGTTAGCCACTGCTTGTGAATCTTGTACTTGTTTCTTAGCCTTTGTGGCAATCCTTTTCTTGAGTGAAATTTGCAGTTGTATGAAAGTTTCAGATCATAATTGAAACAGTGCTTGTAACAATCTAAACGCATTTATTGTAAAATCTGTGAGTAGTTGGTGAACATGGATATAATTCTAATATGATGTTGTAATTGAAAGGAGTTTGATATACTTTACTTCTGGAAGTCCTGCTTTTTAGCTCCAAATTTGCTTTCCTTTGGAGATTTACATTGCCATCTTTCTCTTGTAGATCATGCTATCCTGTCGCAAGTCCACACATTCTAGATGCAAAAAAGATCGAAATTAGGCTTTTTAACAAAGTGTGTGCTCATAAGTTGTGCAGAATGGACTAGGCAGTCTGATCTTTCGGTAATCAGAACAGAAACTGTTGGCTTGAATGGACTAGGTAGCCTTTTAGTTGTATTACTCTAACCTTCAGGCCTTACCAACGACTAGGTTCATGAACACGGTGCTAATCTTTATTAGTTTAGGATTTGATATGTGATTCGGCTTCTTTATTAATTGTTTTCAACCTACAAACTCCACCTTTTATATGGGCTTTTGAACTTGTTTTAGAGCATTCATCATCACGTGTATGGCTTTTGTACAAAAATTTCTGTCTAGTCTTGCCTGTTGAGTTGCAGATTTGACCTCAACTGGTTCATTTTAGCATTAAACTTGGTCAATCATTTTTCATGTAATAAAGAAGTATTTAGCTCTCTTTTTGCTTTGTTTACATATATTGTTGTGAATGTGCTCATGTTCTAAAACTGCATGCCTTTCAGATACAAGAACGAGCTGACTCGAGAGGATAAAGCCAACATTGAACGGCTAATTCAACACCAGAAACATCATTTCGTATGAATATGACACTTTCTTTTAATTTTGGAGATACTTTCCTCATATCCTATACAGTTTGACATGCGTTTACTTTTCAATTACCATCTAGGTAACACCAGAGATTCGTCGAGAACTCAAGAATAGCCGCAATCGTGGGGAAAAAGATGATTTGATGTCTATATATATCCTTTATTCGCAACCCAGTTAATTTACTTAACCAGATATCTTTTATCCCAACATTTCTTTTCAAGGAATGAGATATATGTAGTTGTTCATCTACCCAAGGTAAATGCTCTGTCAGCTACACATAAGCTATGATTCAGTGTGGGGCCGACCTTTTAATATGCTGTGCTATTGAGTGCCCACCTGATGTGGTATGCCATCTGGCGCTATTGCCTCTCATTATAAGACTATTCTTATATTACTGGTTTATAATCATATCATCCAAACAAGGTTATAGTCAGATTTCAGAAAAGTGAGATGTGTGTAAACTGATCGATGTTAAGATAACTGCCTATAAGACTGATGCAACTTCATCAGGTAACCTTGTTTTCAGGGATGATATCTGCTCTTTGGTGTCTTAACTTAGGCCTGAAGCAAATAGTGTGAATTGCTTCCTTGCATCTATTTTTTTCTCCAGCCAGAGATTTTTCAGTGAACACATACCGTGAAGTTCTGTTAGATTTTTCTTTGCTCTGTAAGTTTCTTTCCTGACTAGGGATTATTCTCCTTTTTAAGAAACCTATTGTTTTTGCTTAGGCACGTGATTGCTTTTCTTTCCTCGTTGTCATTTTAGATATAGGCTATCCTACTTTGTTTATCTGACCCAAATTCACACCTTCACACTAGGATCACTCATTGCCTGTAGCTGTAGACTTGATTGATAACACAGTTTTTGATGTTTGTACAGCCTTTACAAGCGAACATATTTGACATAGGTTTTTGGTTTGTTTGTTCATCCCTGTAAGTAGATATTTTACTTCCAACGGGATTCTTAGTTAATGTCATGTCCTAGTAGAGGTGTAGCATAGGTATGTAAAAAACATGAGTTCTTTTTTTTAATGAGTTTTAGTCCTTGATCGGGTAGGAGTAACCTGCAACCCGACACGGTTGTCTTCACCTGCAGGCTCTCTTTCAGTCTGTCCTTTCTATTTCGTTTAATGCAGTGAACATATGCCAGGGTGCCTTGGGCCTGTTATTTAGTTATATTATGGATGCTGAAGAGCTGACCTGCATAAATAGCACATATGCACCACATATCTCTCTCTTGAATGGAAATGACTGGTAATACCTGACAGTTTTCATATGTTTGCTATCGCTTGAAGCCTCCTTGTACAATCAATAGGACTGACTATTCTGCTTATTTTGTCACTATGTTGGGATGAGATAGGTAAATGAATTGAATATTTCAATAAATAAAAAAGATCTGAGCTATATTCAGAATTTTCCAGTTCTCTGTGCTATGTAGTCAGTTTGTGGACATGATGGTTGCACTTGCAATCGAAGATTTACAAGTTAACTGGGTGACAGCTTACCGATATGTCCTTAATTGAGTTCTGCTATGAGATATGCTTTATCTAGGCATGGTTAATTTATCATTCTTTCTTGGTTAAATCAGAATTCTGTTTTCATTCTTTGTAGCTGAATCAGATCCTGAGTACAATTTCAAGCCACTTTTCCTTTTGTTGATCTGAAATTCCTAAATAATGTAGCAGATTTTTATGCAGTTTTCTACCTAAAATTGACTGATTATAGTTAGCGTAAAGTTCTACAACTTTGTTGCCTTGACGGACCTTACGTTCTCCTATCTCTGTTATCAATAAACCGATCGAGGAAGATAGGTGGGATTTTCCAGATGTTCCTATGGAGGAAGATTAAAAAATATGAGCCTCTCACCAGGTACTCATGGTATATCTGCAACATTCCTACATATCAATGTCTATTGTCTGGATCTCGCCCACACTTCTCTTTCCATCAGCTCTATGGTATCTGATTCATGTACACAGAAATTTTAAAATCTTGTTGATGACACAGGTTGGGACTTGGCAGGAGATAACACGCTTGCCATTATGTCTAATGGGTGCAGTTTTGTAGTTGGCATCTGTTCGACATTGCAGTTATTACACCCGGCTGGTATGGAAAAATGAATTCATCATAGTTCAGCATGCTTTCGTCCAAAGCAATAGCATAACCGCTTTTATCCCGAGGAGGCAAATAAAATGACAGTCTTGATTGATTTTATTCTGAGTTATTCTCATGAATGAAGGCCCCGAATCTGTAATCATTAGGGCTGTGGAACAATTAATTATTCTATGTTGAGTGACTTCACAAGTATGTTATGAGGAACAATTCAAAGTACAGTGTCTTGCGTGAAGATATCTTAGGGGCCGAAAAAATGCCGCTTTCTGGGTAAGTACAAGTCTCAGAACTGAGAACGCTGTTTGCAGGTAATGTTATGAAGATGAAATTCTTGCAATTTTCGTGGTATGCAAGGTGAAATAGCTTATGCACTTTGATTCCTTGAAAATTTGATTTTTGTTGAGGATGATGGAAACTAGATCATACTTGTCAAAACATAATAGCCTTGCTGATGATCCCAAGACCTTATTTTGAATAGGATGGTGCAAATCGGGTTCTAGGTGAGATGATGCTGCAACAAATCTAGCTTGGGTTTGAAAAAATGATGAACAAGCTGTATTGGATAAAACTTGATCCCCATGCTTTGTCCTCTTCAAGGTAGGTATATTACTAAAAGTAGCTGTATCAGTTTACCTCTTCAAGGTATATTAAAGGAGAGAGTATTGCATATACATAAACCAATTTCTGATGCAGGAGGCTAATGATACAAATCATCCAAAAAAACATTTCTGGCAAGGACATGAACACACGAAGACGAGCAACTTATCTGTGGATGCCTTCTTCTTAGTAAAACAATGAAGTAGGAAAATATGAAGAATAAAAGATAACAGCAAGAGAAAGCATTAAACGAAATTTTAGTAGTTCTAAGAACTCAGCCGTTATTATATAAATCATCTGAGCAAAGACAAATGCACTTGTGCACACCCTCAATGTGTCTAATAAACATCTTTAAATTAACAGACTGCCATTATAGTTTGGACAAGGGTTTCTGGGATGCAAATGGAAAAATCAAGAACGGAAAGAGAAGATCAAAGAGACTTTAATACAAGAAGTAAACAAAACAAATTCGCTACCTTTAAAGCCTAACACCAAGCATGGAACCTTAAAAGCCACTACAAATATTTCCTTTCTCAAACAGTAGGATCTTCCCATGCAATGACCACCTTTGAGCAAACTTTCAGCCATTAAATTCCCGGAAAATAAAAGACAAGCCCTTCCTTCCAATAAGCGAAGTAAAACCCTTGGATTTCTCCCAACGGAAAAAGGAAAGAATAAATGCCTAACTTCAAAAAAGTATGCTAAGACCCAACACTTTCTTTATCTAGCAAGACCGCCTACCAACAACCCAACCATAAGAAATCCTATACAATAATTTAGTCTTCAGAAATGTCCTCTTCAGAAATGTCTTCTTTATGGGTTTTTTGGAAATAATGGAGACCACATATCTTTCTATCTTATAAGAAGGAAGACTGTATTCTATTAGACGGTGGAGAATTGTTTAGAGGATTTATTTATTTTATATTTAATGGTGGATAGAAAGGAATAGTTAATGGGTAGAGAAGAGATATAAAGAGAGAGAAAGGTACGAGGAGGTGCCATGAGAGTCCACTGGTGTAATCTACAAAAGAGGAAACTGGTCACCTACAAAGGTCCTTTATTTTTATTTTTTTCGCTATAAAGAGTTGAAAAAGTTGCAGAATCCGAAAGATTCCCACTGGAAGTGGCAGACGTGGATTCGCAACACCACGTCTTTTTCGGGAATCCTCATGCAACCCTTCAGCAGCCCCAAAAGGAGATGGAAAGATCCAGATTCTAAGGATTCCCCGACAAAGTGGGAGGACGTGGATCT
Organism: Narthecium ossifragum; assembly: GCA_963920575.1. Lineage (NCBI taxonomy): Eukaryota > Viridiplantae > Streptophyta > Magnoliopsida > Dioscoreales > Nartheciaceae > Narthecium > Narthecium ossifragum. The sequence continues at coordinate 21,032,827 of OY986967.1, forward strand.
GCAATAGATCCCAGCTACTTTCCCGGAATGCTGCTCATATAGTTATTTATTGCAATACGCATGCAAGATCCAATCCTGTCATTAGACATGAGTATCAAGCCCATCAGCTCGAACCCGGCCGAATCTATCCAAAAATTTTTGGGTCTAAGCCCAGGTCAAGCTTGAACTCACCCGACTTTGCTTGAACCTATTGACATTGAGCTCGGGCTTGGACAGACCTTAACCCAACCGGATCCGGACCGAGCCCGATACTTATACTCAAGCACCTGTTCAAACATCACCTCAAACTCTTCTTCTACACATCTTTTATCTCTGCCTCAACTCCACATCCGCGAACCCATCCCTCAACTCTCTCTCTCTCTCTCTCTCTCTCTCTCTCTCTCTCTCTCTTTAATCTCTCTGCAATGCCATCTCTATCTTTGTATCTCACTTCACCACCATAATCACAACCTTTTCCCTCTCTATCTTTCTCCCACCCCACCATAAGGTCCATAACTCTCTCATCTCCTAATTAAGATTTGAATTAAATTAATTTGAAGATGATTAGGGGTGAGCATTCAGTTTTCGGTTCAGTTTTCGATTCCGAGTCGAAAAATTGAAATTTTTTCGGTCTAAAATATAAAAAAATGAACCGAACCGAACTCTCTTAAAGAACCGATCTGAACTTTTTCAATACACAGCAAAAGAAACCGAACCGAAGTTCTTAAGAAACTGAGGAGCGAGGGCGAGGCAGCGGTCCAGGGGAGGGGGTGGGTGAGATCCACGATGCGACGACGGACCACCCAACATCGAACCCGCTAGGGCCGGAGAGCCCCGGAGGTGTTGGAGGCGGAGGCGATGCTGGGTGGTGGTGGGAGGGACGGATCCGTTGAGAGATCAGGGCATGGAGTATGCGGAGAGGGTGAAGGGGTTGGGGAAGCTGGTGGAGATGGCGGAGTTCGGGCGGAGGATGGGAGGAACACGAGCTCTTCAACGTCGTTGTGGCGAACGCGAGGAGTGAGGGGTGGGCGAAGCCGCGGTCTAGCGGAGGAGGAGGAGGTGGGTGAGATTGGGACCTTAGGGCATTGGGTGGATAAGGGGTTGGGGGCATCGAGCGACAAGGCGTCGAGGGGTGGGTGAGAAAGGTGTGGATCCGACCCGTATAATCAAAATAAACCGGTTGATTGGATGGATATATGGGTTAAACCAGTAAGTTAAGAGAAGTTTGGTTTTTTGGTTTTACCGGAAATTTTAAATCCAAAACCGAACCGAACCGAACACCGAACTATTTATATATTTAAAAAACCAAACCAAACCGTTTGGACCAAAAAACCGAACCGATCAGACCGAAATAGTTCGGTTCGGTTCGGTTTTTCGGTTTCGGTTTGGTTCGGTTTTTCGGTTTCGGTTCGGTTCTACTCATCGGCAGTCCAATGCCTTGATGGGCTGACTTAGACGGGCTTGGGTATGAGTATCCAGACCCATCCCGAACCCAACCCGCCCCACAATAGCAGTAGTGTCAGACTTGGACTGACCTTAGCCCGACCCGAGCCCATAACTTTTGGGCCCGGGCTGGCCCTGCCCGATGAGCACCCCTACATGTCCTTGGGGTCTTATTAGAAGAGCAAACAATAACAACAAAGAGAACTCCAAAACCATGCTTCATAGTGAAACAAATTCTGCATAGTAGAAAATAGAGTTTTCACAAATATCTACATGCATTATTGGTATTTACATTTCGTCCCTTCTCTCATTACATGTTTGGCTTGTGACTCTCCTTGGCGATCTTTAGATTATGGATGGTCCTTATTTCGTTGATCATCCTACCCAGACTCCGATACCGCCCAAATCTCAACTCCATGTCTTTGCATGGTTGGTACGTGCATCACGGACTCTTTCCCTATCTGCGCCGCCGCACATGTAATAATCCCTTTCTTAGGTTTCGCCCTTGACGTGACAGGTTTTCGTAGATCAATGCAGCAACACAGACGGTGCCTTCACAGATTAGGGGATGATCGCGTGATATGACTCTTCACACCACACATGAAAGGGCATGTTAGACTTTTTATATATGAGCATTCCTTTTTCCAACAATTTAAGTTTTTGTGTTGAATGGCTAGAGAAACATAGTATAAGAGCAAGAGTCTTGAGTTCGAACCTTGCTCCCTTTAAACCCAGGAAACAAAGTTACTGGTTAAATGCAAATCCATGGGGAAAATAGCCACCGACACTTGCCATTTACAATTGGCCGAGCTTGGGCATGTGTCCCACCTTAGGCGTGGGCCCATGTGGCTTCTGTTGGCTTAGTTCAATAGCATCATATATGGAACTTAGATTAACTTTATCCTAAGAGGAAGGTCCACGAGTGATCTGAATTTTGCTCAAGCTTTATGGCCCGTTTGGATTGAGAATATGATAACTTTGCATAGTGGATAACATAACTTATATGCAATTATAACTTTACATAGCATACTTGCATAAGTAAAAGGTGTTCGATTGGTTATCATGTATAACTTATGGGATAAATCCCATGGAAAACTGCTTTTGGATGTCAAATACCAAAACTACCCTTCTTTTTATTTCATACTTTTGCTTACCAATTTTTCATGCCAATAGTGTTGTAATGGTCTGTTAATTACCAAATTTGATTAATAAGCTAAAATATATCATCCTCAACAACTTCATTATTTAGTTAATACAAAAATGAGTCATTTTGTTGTGTTTTGGTTGTTTTGCTAAACAAATGAACATAATTATTTTATCCATTTTTTGTATCTCGGGCATCTAATTAATACAAAAAATTATGATATTTCTTTATTCTTCATTTTAATAGATGGTACGCATGGCAGCATGCAGACCATTGTTGAGAAATTTGACCTCCTATAGTTGTTCTCATTCCATGGCATCACATTATACTATTGCTATTGTTGAGATGTGTGCATTTTGTGGCCCATCTAAAGTTCATATAAGAGCTGCAAAAGTTTGCAGATAATCTCTGGTTTGCATCCAAAGCTATAAGCCTCCATATATCACACTTCTAGTCTGCTATCAAGTTATAAAGGGAAATAAAAAGAAGAAAGTGAACAACCATGCAAAAGAAAACCGCAAAGAAAGTTAACACTTTGAAATCCAACTATTTCTCGTCACACTTCACTCATGAAACAATAGCAACATCAAAACAAAACATAACTACATTGGCTTAGATTCTAGTTCTCATGGCCTATGTGGATGTTGCTGTAAAACTAGAAACTGAGAAATTTCTCAGTAACAAAAGATGCATCTAAATGCGAAGAACATGAAATGCCATTTTCAATTCTTTTGTTCCAATCTTACTATACGACAATTCCAGAGTTCTTGAAGAACCAATTCCAGTAGTTCCTGCCCTTGGTTGGTAGTGGAGGTTTCATGGCTATGGAAGCATGGGACATGAGGTTATCTGGGTAAGAACCAGGAGTTCTTTTCTACAATATGTTGCAATCCACCTTAGAGCAAGCGTAACTGACGTTTTCATGCAAGGTTGCTTCATCCGATGAAGGCTTCACCACACACCAAGTTTTTTGCCAAAAAAAAAGAAGAACACATCAACTTCTCCAACCTTCATGCTTTAGAACTATGTTTACATGCTTCAGAAAAAATTGTAAACATTTGATTGAAATGATGATAAATATGCATATATGGATGGTTATTTCTACATGAGATTTACCTGCCCTTTTATCATTTGTGAGGCCTCTCTCGTGGAGAATGATAAAAAAAAAGGTAGAGATTAGACAATAACCGAAGAACACACACACACACACACATATATATATATCATGTTATCCAAAGCATTTGACGCAATAGATTCACAGAGAACCTTCAAATTTCATACAGATTCACCACGTTACCTCACTACTATTCTCGATAAATTCTCATAAATGCAATGTTCTGTTGTAGTTGATGAACTAGAGCAAAACAAATAAAAACAAATCATGTGGATTGCTGTTCAAATCTACATGTTGACCACATCTTGGGTTGTTGTTAGAAGCATAAATCATGTAACCGAGAGTATTGTAAAAAATGCCGTTAACAACAGCCAGATTATCTACCAATCCAAAAACAATCAGTCCAATCTAAATCATATAATCAACTTCATACCTCTAATTAGACAACTATAGCAAATTTACTTTACTTCACATGACCCTATAAATAAAAGAAGAAGCAAACATGACAAATACAAATAGTTGAATTGCATATTTAGTTGGCTTAGTTTTGGACGAAATAAAAGATCTAAAACAATTAAAGAGCATGCGATTGATGTCGATGAAATCAAACACGTTTCTATCAGCCACAGCATGCAAACTTTCTTCCATGTAAACGCCCCAAAAAACTTTCAGAAACATTATCTCAAAACACAAACTAGATAAGAAACAGAGAGTAGGGAAACATCAAATGCATGTAGTTCAATGAACAAAGCAAGCAAGTTTTTGCCTTCTACACATTCTCTTTATACATACTGAATTAATCAACTAGACAAAAGATAACAACATGCCTATGATGGGTTATGAATTATTAGTAATTAAACCCCTTAATTTACCTTTGTTAGGCCTAGAGTAGTTATATTTAATACTTTGTTAGTTGATTTCAGGTTTAATCATGATTTGAGAAGAAATATAAGATTTTTCGGCTAAAAATATGAATTTATGCATAAAGACTGCTTCGTCACATGTCAGGAGAATATTCCCCAGAAATTATGTATAAGTTCAAACATTCTGAAACTTTAGGAAGTGATAGAAAACTTCAAGAGCTACAAATTTTATGTTGGATACTTTGCGATACTCCTGATGGATGGATGCCATTTTTGTAGAAGATAAAAATATACAGATGTTGGAAAGCGGGTCCATCGACGTTCAGAAGAATATTTTTCAAATATTCCAGATAACTTGGAATGTTATGAAATCTTAGAGAACGGGCAGAGGACTTCTTAATAAACATCTTTTGTGTTGGACAAGGTTTCATATTCCTGACCGATTAGACCCCGTTGCGTTCGGAATAGGGCTGCCAGAATTAATTTAAGAAATCCGAGTTGTAATAGAAGTCCAACTTAACTCAAACTCTGTAATTTCAGGAGTTCCTCTATAAATATGATTATTTAATCTGAATTTCTCATCTTTTTAGGAGGAAAATCAGAGAGAAAAAGGAGAAGGCTAGGGTTTTAAGACGGAGATCTTTCCGCGGGGATCGATAGCTTCCTTCCCAACACCTATGGAGTTTTCTCAAAAAGATGAGTAGCTAAATTCTAACTTAGGGATCTTATGAAACCCTAGTGTAACTTTTTGTATTCTTTGGTTTGAATCTTGTAATTTTCTTAAGACATGATCCTATGAATATGGTTTTATTGTTAGTAGAGTTGAAGAAGCAGACTTCCTTTGACGTACTTTTAGTCCTACATGATTTCTATGATTGATTATAGAGATTCATAGGATGGTTTTCATGTGATTTATGGTTGGCTATTGGCATAAGCTATGCTATACTAGTATCGGTTGTGCCAAGATCATTAGGATTAGAATAAAGTAAGGTAATTGTAGAATCGAAAATAACCTATGTCAAGAAAGATAGGCTATGCCGGTAGGAACATAAATCTTATTTTAGGCATTCATGCAAGCTTAAGAAGATGTGAGTTCATAATGTTTAAAGAAGGAGACAAGAGGATAACTGAAAAATACAGAAAGTGAAACTAAGGTGGATTGAGTAACCCTAAGTATCTCTCTCATTAGTTTAAAAACTTTTACTTGCTTTTCTTAGATAGCTTTAGTTAACTCAAACTTATCATTGCTTCTTTTGCTTAGATTTAGAGTTTGAGAATTTATTTCAATATTTCCTAGTAAATTCTCTGTAGTTCGACTCTGGACTTCACCACTATTCTACCTAGTAGTGTAGTGATTGAATAAGAATTATAAATTTAATATTTGATTGAATTTGTAATGTTTGAATGACACGTTCGCAACACATCAGCCTATAATTCTTCTTGTAAGCAACGGATATTACTGGATATATCAACTCAAACTAGCTCATCCCACAAGATATCAGGCACCTAATGCTAGTTCTGTCAAACAGAAAATCTCAAGATTAAGTTGACTGTCATATCGATCTGGGAACCTAAGGAGAATGAATAGGTCTCCTAGAACCTGCAGTCATGTGCTTATCTAAACACCTTTCATCCATATAGTGGCAGAACAAAGATTAAGTTAACGAAGCAAGGTATTTATCCACTATATGGGATAAATACTAGTGGATAAATACCTATGCAAGGTATATTTATCCACCGTCTTGCCTTCAAACTGTGATAAAAAAATATCTTATATAAGTGATACTTATGCAAGGTTTGATCAGATTATGCAAGCTAGGTATATATTTGGCTGCATAAATAGGGTTTATGCATGCCTGTTTATGCATGCTTATCTTTAACCCAAACGCACTCTTAGGCTGTTGACCGAGATCGCCATTTGGGTTTTTTTATTTATTTATTGAAGTTGGATAAATTGACGTTTCACACCAATTCTAGGATGAGGTCAAATGCCCATCCATATGCCTTGATCCAAAGATCTGAATTAGTAAAGAAGTTCTAATTTCCGGTATATATAGAAACCATCAAGAAAATCTTTATTAAAGTTTGAATTAAGTTAACGAAGCTTGAAGTGAAACTTTTTTCAAAATTAGATTAAAGGATGATAAGACTAGCACCGGAATACACCTTAATGCGCAGACATGAATCCAAGTAAAGTTCGAATTTGTTGTATGAATCAAGCATATATGATTCAAGCTTGATTATGATATATATATATATAGGGCCTGGATTAGCCGAGCTTGTAGTTGAAAATTTAATTCAAAGCTCAATAAAGATAAAAAGACAATGAGACCTAACACAAGAATTTACCAAAATGAATAAACATGATTGGATTTGAAATTCTGGTTTGAATTCAGCTTATTCCCGCTTAATTTTGTTAAAGTTATAAATTTTAAGGATCAAGTCTGAAGTAGAATTTATTATTATTATTTTCGAAACTAGGATGAAAAAAGACAATAAGAATATGACAAGGATATACTCAATGGACAGGATAGACATCAACTTGAAGAAAAAGGAATGAATTTCTTGTTTGACCTGAACAAAGAATATTCCTCGACTTAAGTCATACATACATATATACGATTTTGAGCCTTAATCACGTGTCAAATTAAGTTTTTGTTGATCATCAAGCCTTTTATCCATGGCTTGAAACGAGAGCTCGAGCCAAACTTGAGCAGCTTGATTATTTTGGTAACCCTAATTAAATCTACATTGCATTCCACGTGGCTGCCAAATCATCTTGCTGACAAAGCAAGCTAGCTGTAGGCCTTGCAGCTCCAACTTCGACGCCAACAAAGGAGCAAATAAACCTTAACTATATAAGCCTTGTCTTGCAGGTCAAATACGGGGAGATCGACATGCATGCAGCTCTTTAATTACGTTAGCATGCAGCTCCCTTCAAACTTCCACCACTACTGATCCTATCCTCATCTCCATGGTCTAATCTCATCATCTAGCTAGCTAGGTACGTACTAAGTCCATCTATATCCTAACCAGCATTTGCCACCTAAATCTTTAACCCATGCAAGGGATCTCCTCATACATATCTTTGGTACATTAGTTACGTAGGTACTTAGTATAAACCAATAATTACAAATATGTCCTTCAAAACCTTAATATTTACAAAATTATCCTTAAAATCTGATTATTTACAAAAAACATCTCTAAACAAATTACAAAAATATCTATGAGTCATCTTCAGTTGGATATCCAGGGTATATTCCGTTTAAGGTTAACGGCAACAGAAAAAATGACTATTATACCCTTGATGCTAACGTGATTGAATAAATTATGCAAGGGCATTTGAGTCACTTCATGTGGCTGGGTTGGCATTTAACCTGGGGTTATGTGTCTTAACATGATAGAAGAATATTTTTTTTATGAATTAATTCTGTAGGAAGTCAGTGAGATATTTTCGTAAACAATCGGATTTCAAGGATAATACCGTAAATATGCAGGTTTCAAGGGATATATTTGTAACTAACTCTAATATAATATAAAGATGTAGGTAGGATGGTATACATGCTTATCTAGGAGGAGGAGGAGGAGGAGGAGGAGGAGATGTGGGAGATGCATGAGTGTGGGAGTGGAAATGAATGACGGCTCTTGGGGTGCTGAAAAGCCAAGGGAATCGTGCAATTATAAGAGAAGAATGAGTGGGAGATGAGAAAGATAGGGTTAGACGGAGTCTTTGCTCATCTGTCCACCTCCCATTTTTCTACTAAAGAATGATCCAAAAGAGAGATGGCCCACTCACGGACTCACGTGTGTGTATGTGTTGAATCTAGATCTCTCTCTAACTAGTGTAGCTTCTTAGTTAATGCCTTTGGTTTGGTTTGGTTGTGTCCAGGGAATCTATCATGCATCTTCTACTTTTTGGTAGGCGAGTTAGTCTCAAGCATGCATGCATGCCCAAAAAGTTACCACCAGCTAGCTGGTGAGCTCGATCAGAGCTTAGATTACTTTTTAACTTTTGTTAGATTAATTAAGGTAATGTTTGAAGTTTTGGTTTCGGTGTTAAATTTAAAGTATGGTTTAAGACGAGTGAGAACTCTTTATTTAATTGATGCTCAGATATGACATGAGAAAAGATGAGGTTGAAGAGATAGAGCTCTGAAACTTCAAACCCTAGAAAAACAAGCCATGCATGCACTTAAGATTTTTTTATAAAAAAAATATTTTTTTATTTGAGTTCTAACATGTGTGGCGTATTCGATTACAAAGGTGGAACTCTGATGTCATGCTCAACTAATATTAGTGCCCCGTCCAAAAATAAAAAAATAAAAAAATAAAGCCGATGGGAGCTGATAAATTTAATCATGTAAAATTATACTCGTATTGCAATAGCTAGTCAAATGAAAAATTCAGCTAGCCATGAACGCTAATATTCCAGATACGCTTTAACTCACAAATCTTATATGCTTATTTACATGAAGAAATACTAGCCCTCGTTTGGTTGAAGGATAAGAGGGAATAACCCCACTTTATCCCCAGTTTATCTTCATTTTTACCCAAACATCAAAAGTAATGATTACGGGGTTATCCTCATTCCACCTATCACCACCACTCTACTTTTTCTTACCTCATTCCTTAACTCCACTATTTCTAGCCCCATCTAACCCTATCCCCTCTTAACCTCACCTTTTCTAACCCCATACCAAACATGGGCTAACTACCTAGGCTAGTGACTGGTCAGTACATGCACTACTCGATCCAATATGCCTAATCTTAGAAATAATATAACTCACAATAAACTCTACAATTGCGAGTAATAAATGTCCTAATCGATCAGCTAGCTATCACAAATTATACATGAATGAAACACAAAGGGAAAGAAAGGGAATTAATTTATCGCCGAGGAAATAAAATAGTGGATTAATGAACAAATAAGAGCCTCACAATACCACAACTAGAGGAATCTCTCATCATCCCACAATACTAGCAGAAAAATAAAATGTCCTAGTCGATCGATCAATATACTAGAAGAAAAATAGGCAATGAAACAAAAAGGAAATGGAATTATAAGAAAGCGAGATTTAGAGAGGACCTTATTTGTTTCTAGCATCAGAAAGAATGCATTTTAACAGCTAGAGGAATCTCTCGTCATCCCACAATACAATACGAAGAAAAAAAACAGGACAGAAAGCGATGCATGCAGTGCTCGTGGTGCATCCACGCACTTCCACAATCCGGATTCCTGGGTCCGCTAATCCTGGCACAGCCCGCCTACATTAATGACTGAAAACTATATCTACGATGAGAAGTGATTGGAGCGTACATATCACGTAGACATGTGCATCATATAAGGTAGATTTTTAACGCTTTAGATTCACTCACATCCGTTGGTTCTCAGATAAGCTAATAATACATGGTCACGTAAACCATACGAGTGTACATGTACACAGATCTTTTTTCATGTATGATTTGCTCAAGAAATATAAGTTGATCTCAGCCGTCTGATCCTAACTCCGACGGCTGAGATCAAGCAGGCCTGGCAACATCAGCAGGTAGGTTGCTGCCTGGGGACGACAAATGGGGAAATGTCCTCGCGGACTTCAAAACTATTAGCTGTTCTCTATAGAAATAGAACCAACCCCTCGCGTCCGCCTTAAACACTCCCCCGCCCCCCTATAAAAGGCATCCCCCATGGCGAGCTCATTCCAAACGACAACAAATTAAAAAGGCCGAGAGCGAGAGCGAGAGCGAGAGCGAGAGAGATAAGAAGAAGAGATGGGGAGGTGGGCGATCGCCGTGCACGGAGGCGCCGGAGTGGATCCGAACCTGCCGCAGGAGCGGCAGGAGGAGGCCAAGAGGGTCCTGGCCCGGTGCCTCGAGATGGGCATCGCGGCGCTCCGGGGCTCCGCGGCGGCCATCGACGTGGTTGAGCTGGTGGTCCGGGAGCTGGAGACGGACCCGGTGTTCAACTCCGGGAGGGGCTCCGCGCTAACTAGGAATGGCACGGTCGAGATGGAGTCCAGCATCATGGACGGCCGAGGCCGGCGCTGCGGCGCCGTCTCCGGCCTCTCCACCGTCAAGAACCCAGTGTCCCTCGCCCGGCTGGTGATGGACAAGTCCCCCCACTCCTACCTCGCCTTCTCCGGCGCCGAGGACTTCGCCAGGGACCAGGTATATATATATATATATATATATATATATATATATATATATATATATATATAGTTATATATAGTTATTCTAGCTAGTATTGAAACATGGATTATTTTCCTGATTTGTTTTCCTTTTTCCTTTAATAAAAATGGAAAGAAGATATATAAATATAGGAGGTGACGTAATTTATGGAAGACAGACGGGATCTTTTCAGGCTTTTTGCTTGCATGGATTCTGTCATGGCTGGAATCACGCCAGCCAGGGTTGGCAAGTGGCCAACTCCTTTTTCGTGGGAGGCCACGGCCACCTCGTGTCTTGGATCTTATTATTAATTAAGAGATCCCGCTGTAAACCGGTAGAACTTGGTTGTTTATAGTCTATTAGTGGCTCCCACAAGGTTGTAGTCAAAGACAAATCTTAATAAAGACCTGTCTGAATCTACTGAGATATCCTCATGGGGTCCCTCCTTAGAATCGAATCTTGCTAGCCAGCACCAAGTTGGTCTCAGAATCGGACAAATATATCACTCACGGGTTAAAGATTCTCTCGGAATCGTGTGATTCTCTTTGAGTTGTTTTTAGTTTATTGTTTTAATTACTAATTAATTGCATGGATCCTATCATGTGATTCAATTTCAGGGTGTTGAGTTGGTGGACATGGAATACTTCGTCACCGAAGACAACATGGGCATGTTGAAGCTGGCCAAAGAAGCTAACAGCATCCTGGTCGGTCACACTTTCCATACCTCACTCAGTCCAATGCACTCAAAAGCCTATATTTGATCTAAATAAGTGGTACTTTAATTTGAAACGTGCAGTTTGATTACAGAGTGCCTCTGACCGGGGTGGACAACTCCTGCGCCGGATCGATGGTGGTCGTCGACAAAGGTTTGACGATGAACGGCCTCCCGATCAGCATCTACGCGCCGGAGACTGTCGGATGCGTGGTCGTCGACAGGAATGGATGGTGCGCTGCGGCGACGTCCACTGGAGGACTGATGAACAAGATGACCGGAAGGATCGGCGACTCTCCTCTCATCGGCGCCGGGACTTACGCGTGTGATCTCTGCGCTGTCTCGTGCACCGGCGAGGGAGAGGCCATCATACGGTCAACGCTGGCCAGGGAGGTGGCGGCGCTGATGGAGTACAAGGGGCTGGGGCTCCAGGAGGCGGTGGACTACGCCATCAACAAGAGGCTGGACGAAGGGCTGGCCGGGCTGATAGCCGTGTCTAGAAATGGGGAGGTGGCGTATGGGTTCAACACGACTGGGATGTTCCGGGGCTGCGCTACTGAGGAAGGGTTCATCGAGGTGGGGATATGGGAGTAGGACTACTACTGTTGTTAGGAGTAGCACATGCATGCGTGATTTTTAATCCCTCTTGTGTGTTATTTAATCGCGGTCCTTTCAATAAGAGCTGTAATAAAATGACAAGCTTGTTTGTCCTTGTTGTTTTACCATAGGACTTGTGTCTTGTGTGATCTCTTTTTGTATTTGTTAAATTATTACAATATCAAAGGCCCCACCATTGTGTATGAAACTTGGATTTTACTTATTTCAGTCCCTTCAATACAAAAAAGGTTTGTCACAAACACTTCATCACGCATAATCGTAACAAAATATGTCACAAATCAATCTCATATTTGGCAATGAAACATGAATAAATGAAAGGCAAGCAGTAGAAATTGAAATGACCTACCTAGTACATATGAATATATATATGATAGGCCGACGACAACATGTCCTCGTTTATCACATCCAACTTCTCTTCATTTATTTTCCCACCAACATGACAAGTGACTCACACGGTCACACCGCATTAGCAGCCCGACCACAGGTCCACCTTGATTGTGTTGTAAATATATGTGTGAACACCACCATGACAGCTGTCACGAGCGTGACCTTAGTATCTGAACTCGAAATTTTTGCATTTTAGTACTCCTAAACTTTACTTTTGCCGGTTAATACCTTTGTCCTTATTTTTTGCAGAACAAGGCCCCTGAGCCACTAAAAAGTCTAAATTGCCCCCGGTGCTATATGACGTGGCCACTATCTTAGTTTTTTATTCTTTTAAAAAAAGAAAAGAATACAGCGACATTTAATGCGACTGACAATCCCATTTAATGTGACCGCATTTAATGCGACTGACACATATAAACATGCGTATAAACACATATAAACACACGTACAAACTTCCGATGATTTTTCGGCATGTATGATTGTAATATCGTTTTGTGATGAACATAAAAGTTGTAGATCCTTGGATACACTCTCTAACCCAACTCGTTTTGTATTTGTATGAATTTCGTACAATTTTTTACAAATTTTCTACTGATCTACGCGTAGAAACACATATAAATACGCATATAAACACATATAAACATGCGTACAAACTTCAAAAATTTGTAACAAATTGTAAGAATTCATAAAATTTTTGAATAAATATTTTCCGGTGTGTATGATTGTAATCTCGTTTTATGATGAACATAAAAGTTGTAGATCCTTGGATACACTCTCTAACCCAACTCGTTTTGTATTTGTATGAATTTCGTACAATTTTTTACAAATTTTCTACTGATCTACGCGTAGAAACACATATAAATACGCGTATAAACACATATAAACACGCGTACAAACTTCAAAAATTTGTAACAAATTGTAGAAAATTCAGAAAAATACGAAACTAGTTGGGTTAAAGAGTGGATCCAAGGATCTATAACTTTTATATTCATCACAAAACAAGATTATAATCATACACACCGGAAAATATTTATATGTGTTTTTAAAAATTTGTAAAACATGGATAAACATGGATAAATATTTTCCGGTTTGTATGATTGTAATCTCATTTTGTGATGAACATAAAAGTTGTAGATCCCTGGACCCACTCTCTAACCCAACTAGTTTCGTATTTTTCTGAATTTCCTACAATTTGTTACAAATTTTTGAAGTTTGTACGCGTGTTTATATGTGTTTATACGCGTATTTATATGTGTTTCTACGCGTAGATCAGTAGAAAATTTGTAAAAAATTGTACGAAATTCATACAAATACAAAACGAGTTGGGTTAGAGAGTGTATCCAAGGATCTACAACTTTTATGTTCGTCACAAAACGAGATTACAATCATACACGTCGAAAAATCATCGGAAGTTTGTACGTGTGTTTATATGTGTTTATACGCGTATTTATATGTGTCAGTCGCATTAAATGCGGTCGCATTAAATGCGATTGTCAGTCGTATTAAATGCCGCTGTATTCTTTAATAACACTTTACTCCTTTCAAGTTTTACAATATGTCAATTTACCCCCTATAGTTTAAAACGTGACAAAACGCACCCTTAAGTTTTCAAAGTGATCGTTTTACACCCAACCAGCTAAACTCCGTTTGCCGGCTGACGGTAAACCGACTGAAGCGATTCATTTAACTAATTTTGACCGGTTTGACCGGCTAAACCCACTGACGTCATCTCTCACTCACACCTCTCTCATTCCCTCCCCCCTCTTCCCACCTCTCGAGACAAGCATAGGCGCAGGAGCTCCGTCGCCGGCTTCCCTTCCCCCTCCGACGCCTCGCTTCCGCCTTCCCTTTCCCCTCCGACGCCCCGCTTCCGTCTTCCCTTCTCTCCTCGACGAGCCCTCCAACCGCCCCGCTTCCGTCTTCCCTTCACCGTTCCAACCTCCCGAGGTCCCCCTTCACAGCCGATGATCTCCCCCGACGCCGGTGACCTCCATCTGAGCTCGACCGTCGTCGAGACCCTCCGCCTCCTTCGGATCCAGCACTCCGCCGCGCCATCTTCCCCTGTGGCACTCCCTCTCCTCGCCGACGACGCCACGAC
>OY986967.1:21047552-21114647 GCA_963920575.1 Narthecium ossifragum
TAACGGAGTTTAGCTGGTTGGGTGTAAAACGACCACTTTGAAAACTTAAGGGTGTGTTTTGTCACGTTTTAAACTATAGGGGGTAAATTGACATATTGTAAAACTAAAAGGGAGTAAAGTGTTATTAATCCTTTCTTTTTTTAAAAGAATAAAAAACTAAGATAGTGGCCACGTCATATAGCACCGGGGGCAATTTGGACTTTTTAGTGACTCATGGGCCTTGTTCTGCAAAAAATAAAGGCAAAGGTATTAAATCGGCAAAAGTAAAGTTTAGGGGTACTAAAATGCAAAAAATTCATCTGAACTCGGTTGTGGATCAAGTGAGGAGGCGACAGCCCTGAACGGCTTGATCTAGACCAATCTGCCAGAAGATCTTGCCTCTGTGATCGGAGAAGGAAGTCTTTAGCCGCTAGTGAAACTACTAGAAATGAGTCCCTGGGTTGATCAGAGCACCCCGGTAAGCTTGACCTGGTCCTGATCGAGGATTTGGACCGTTGGGTCGAAGATCGTAGCTCCGGAGTGGCTGGATCACGCCTGATGATGATCAGAGGGCTAGAAGTGTGCCAACGACGGATCAAAGGCGAAACCTCCTCGTCGGTAGGTAAGAACGGCGGAAGAGAGATCGTGGTTGGCCAATGAGTCTTCCTGTGGGGGTATGATCGTGAGATTGGGCCTTGTAGGTGGCTCAACGGCGATGGGCGGTGGGCGGCGCGGTGGTCGCCTGCGTTCTTGAACATCGGCGAAGGAGCGGCTTTCGACGACCGAGAAGGGTAGAGGAGGACGGGGTTGAGGATGGGGAAGTGTTTGGTGGAGCTATAGAGTGAGTTGGCAGCCCAAGGTGGTCGGCGGCGAGGGTCTTGGGGAAGATGGCCGACGTCGGAGAAGGAGGAATTGGGGGGCTAGTGAGGTCGTAGGAAGGTAGGGGAGATGGAGGCGATGCGATTGGTGGCTGTTGGGAGGAGCGGGGGTGGTCGGAGCGGCGGCGACGGGTGTCAAAGGCCGTCGGCTCGGGGTGAGCCGGAGCGGAGCCGGAGAGAGCCGGGACGAAGGTGTCCCGGCTTGGTGGTGAGCCGCGAGCGAGCCGTCGTGAGCCGGCCAGGAAAGAGGACAGAGAAAAGAGGGGAAAAGGTGGAAAAATAGGAAAAGAAAAAGGCTGAAAATAGGCGAAATTTTATGGAAATTTATGAAAAATATGTGGAAGAATATAGTATGGAAGAGGGTGATTCACCCAACGTCCTCTGGGGCTTCACTCAACATACCCAATAAACGCTTCGTTGATGAAGAAAATATTATTTTCTCACGTAGATTTCAAAGTATAGATTGGTGCTCTTTATATAGAGCATGGACCCTTTTGGCTCTCACATAGATTTCAAAGTATAGATTGGTGCTCTTTATATAGAGCATGGACCCTTTTGGCTCGGAGTTAAAGGGGAATAGGGTCAAAGGGGTTAGGGGTAAAAAAGTGGGGATAATGAATGTGAGTAAATTTAACTCATTTTGACCTTTGACTCAGAAACAAGTGTAAGTTAGTGGGTTAAGCTTAGGATAAGAATAAGAATTGTAAAGTGTGTAAAATATATAATATTATAACAATGGGTGAGATAGTTGGTTAAGATTATAATATTTGAATTAATTATTAATTTAATTTAAATATTTGCACATAAAGTGTATAAAATATATAATATTATAACTCTCCAACGGCTCTGTTTTTTAGTCAGTGAACGCTGATAGTCGACCTTAGCACCACTCCCACAATCAATTTTGGTTGCAATCAATCCCCAAAACACCGCCTAACCCATCTTTCTCTATTCCACTATTAAGTTAAGTTTTCGGTATTTGTAAGTTGAACTGTATAAAATTTATACTATTATATTATTACATCAAATAAAGTAAAAATATATTATAATAAAATATAATATAATAGTATAAATTTATCAGGGAGATACTCCTCGTACATATCCCCGGTGATAAAAAACCCGCCAAGATAAAAAATATCCAACAAGGTCACCGTCATCTCTCTGTGAAGAAACAGAAAAGTGTTCGTCTGCGGGTTCCATCTCTCCATCAATGTACAAAAGAACTGTTCATTTACAGAGTAACGACCGAGTGAACAATATATCTGGCCGTATATCCCCGACTTCCGGAAGTTCGAAGATTCCATCTCTAAAACGTCCTGGCCCCACTTCACATATGTGACAGAAGGTCCGTAAAATTCATGAAAGTAGTTGGTCCAGTCCAGCTCCTCAGAAATCAAACGATTGGCAAGACAGGGGAATGGTACAGATGTCGAACCATTCGCCAATGGAGAAAGCAACACGGCGTCGAAAGAAGGTCGTGCGCTACTCCGGAAACCGTCCTTCTGATCGATCTTCCCTTCGGCAATCCTACAAGTTACGGTATAAGATGCCTCATCCTCGTCTTTGATGACGAATATCTTCGACCGAGCCGCCAACTGTGCCAAAGGAGTGCGAGCCTCGATATCTTTAGAGGAAGATGAACTCGCCATCCCGCTATATATATATAAAAAAAAAGGATCAGTGCATACGGGAGAAAGAAGGGAGATACATGCGATGCACAGAGCAGAGAAGAAAGGAAGAGCGCAGAAGAAAGAAAAAAAAACAGAGCAACATAAAAGGAAAAACAGGGGAAGCGGCAACTATGTAACGGAGGGGAACTGGGGAAGAAGAAAAATACCTCGAAAGAGAAACCAAAATCCTCGCCGGTCTCCCTCGATGACTTCTTTCTTCTTCACTGACAAAACTCTTGTGCAGGAATGCAAAGGAACGTCGGCTAAAGCAAAGGGATCTTCAAAGATTTCTCGTCGCCACCACAAACCCGTGACCGGCCTGACTCCCACGACGTCACTCGACGTTTTAGCCTCCCTTGTGACTGCTATTTCCCTCCTTGCCGATCGAGAAGCCTCTAGAAAAAGCAAAACAACCAGCTAAGCCTTGAGGGAAACAAAAAGGAGAAAGGAAAGGATGAACATAGAAGAAACAGAGGAATGGGTTCCAAGACATTGGCTCATCAGCATGTTTTGTCCCAGGGAAGGAGAGCAATGGGTTCTCATGCTAAACTTCTCCCATCACTATTTGGAAAGAAGGAAAAGAAAAATAAAATAAAAGAAGGTAACAAGCAACCCAAAGATCCTTACCTCTTCTTCACAGCTAGCTTCACCGACATCACCGGCCCTCGTGGTCGTCAAAACTCCCGTCGACAACTCGTCGGGACCTTGACCTTAGATCCTGTTGCGTTGCGACAACAACTTTCTTGCTTCACCACCTGAGACCTCTCGG
The DNA here is from genome assembly GCA_963920575.1 of Narthecium ossifragum. Taxonomy (NCBI): domain Eukaryota; kingdom Viridiplantae; phylum Streptophyta; class Magnoliopsida; order Dioscoreales; family Nartheciaceae; genus Narthecium; species Narthecium ossifragum. The sequence continues at coordinate 21,050,849 of OY986967.1, forward strand.
AGAAATAAAGCATCTGGCAACAGTTAGATGCGAACAAGAAAAGCAGAAAGGAAGAAGGAGTAGAGGAAAGGAAAAAGAGTAAAAAAAAAAGAGAAGAGAAAGGCTATCACCAGCAGCCCACGTTGCCGCCCAAGTTAACATAGCTTTCATCACCAAGGTCCAGGATCTCCTATATGCAAGATTATGCAAGAATCAAGAGTCCTATATGAACTCTGATTCAAAGTTCCAGAGTTACCAATTGGCTGAGGGATTAGCCAAGCTAGTTTTGAAGAAGGACCCATTTCATACCTCGTCAGGTCCCTATACCTTGATCTCACTCAAGATATGATCATACCAAATCCTCTTTTGACATTATTCAACCTAAACTAAGACCTTATCTAAGGCATCAGACTGTTGGTTATCAAAGGATCCTGATCCTAGCGGGATTGAAAACAAGATCACCCATACACAGAGTGATCCATATTTCATCCAAACAAAATTTTGGAGAAAATGAATTATTTATCTTCCACGAAGGCATGCAAACTTGGCGGTTAAAATTGAATCACCAGGATCCGGTTACGCATATCAGATGGTCCAGGACCATGTGACCGGATAAATTCATAAAACACCTCATATCGACCTCCATAACTTGAGGTCCAATTCTTGGGTTGTATGCATAACATCAATTTTGCATACAGACAAAAAAATTCACGACACCAATATCGACAAGACCAATTATAAACACTTCGAGCCCTGCGTGTTCAAATTATAACACTTTCGCACGCAGGCCTTGAGGGGGCATCTGTTGACACCAATTTTAGCTAAGCCTAAGTTTCGTATCATTTACGAAATTCCCCTTTTGATGGATGCATGTGCCTTAAATATTTTGATATGTGCATATGCATTTTTATCATCCCCAGGGTATCTAAAAAAACTTAGGCTAAGATAAAAGCCTAAGACTTCCCCTACATAATACCATGGTCCTATTTAGCTTTGATGGCATCCTATATAAGCTAAAAGGATACAATGACATTCTACTAAATTTCCTACAGCATGATCAAAACAAAATTCAAAATTCGAGCCAAAATATTCGAATTTGAACAAGCATCTTAATTCAAAACAGGTTCAAAACCTGAACATAAAGTTCAAATATTGAACAACCATGAGAGGATAAGAACTCTCTAACAATGAAACCTACAGTGGTTCAAACTACATATAAAAGTTTGAATGAGAGAGAAAATCATAAACTCTCTCATGCACATGCACGTGAGTTCCACTCTCAACCATGTCTAACCCAACATTCTCAGCCCATGCATGTCCTCAACCCATGCATTTAAGCTCAAATGAAATCTTAAACTCTCTCATGCACATGCACGTGAGTTCCCACTCTCAGCAAACCATCAAACCCATACACATGCACGTGAGTTCCATTCTCAAACAACCATCAAACCCATACATCGTGAGTTCCAAAGAGAAGATGGGCTCTTGACTCATGAGATATCTGTAACTTACGAGATCTCTCAACAACCTATGCATATCCTCAACCCATACACTTAAACTCAAATTTTGAACAAAGATTAAAAGGAGAGGAAACGTGGCTTTCGTAAGCTCTCAGCAGTAACAAACTGGGGATATGCATAACTCTCTAACTCCCTGAAACATACACGCGTGCCTTCAAACTGGAATGAAGCATATGCGGATCAGTGGATAAGAGAATAAAAGAGAAGAAGTTGTCTCCCAATGCATGTACGTGTTACACCTCAGCTTTCTCTCAGCAAATACACACCATCCCAACCAAGAGATCTCAACAAACAACCAAGAGATACGCTGTGAGCCATCCTCAACGTCTCAAAAAAAACCAAAAGATATGGCCAGACCTCCTAACGATCAAGATACACCAGCAAATCTTTGAAATTTGAAGAGCCCACCTAGGTTTCCTTCTACATTTATAAATAGATGGGAAGAGCACGGAGGAGCGGCTGAAGACCTTGGAGACGTGGAGACGCTGCCGGGATCCAGAAACAGCTAGAGGCTTTGAAGACACCCAAGCACTGCTGAAACCTGGAGGGGAGCATCGACGCTGATGTGCTGTTAGAGGTCTGAGGAGGTATACAGCATCTCGGAGCTGAAGAGCTTGGAGACGTGGAGACGCTGCCGAGATCCAGAAACAGTTCCCAAGCACTGCTGAACCTGGAGGGGAGCATCGACGCTGACGTGTTGCTAGAGGTCTGAGGAGGTATACAACATCCCGAAGCTATTGAAGCCGTGCATCGTCCCAGAGATTTGAAGAGCTCACGCCGGCGTCTTCTACAAGGTTCCGAACGGCCCAAGCACCAAACATCAGCACAAAGAGAAGACGTGCACCATCTCGAGACGTTGGAGTGGCGTATCATTTGAAGACTTCCCGAGGAGCCAGAGAAAGCCATAGAAATAGTGGGAGAGGAGGAAGAATATCTCATCAACCAACATGGTAACGAAGGTGAAGGCTTAAGAAATAAAAAAAAAACCTTACGTGCTCTTTCTTCCCTTCAAGTTTCCTTTCATTCTTGATATAAAGATGTAAGGATTCCATTTTCCTTTTTTTAACTACCGGATCTAGAATCGGAGGTATTCCCTACGGGGATGTAAATGATGGATTCGCCAACTTGGCAATCTAGGAGTGTGATGCCTGCAATCTCTTCATATGCAATTAAATTATTTTTTGCTCGAAATAAAATAGAGATCTCGTCCCCGTGAGATCGACGTTTTATCATCGAACAAAATCTGGCACGCCCAGTGGGACCACACCTTACCTCCCATCTCTAGATCTAATATATATATATATATATATATATATATATATAAATGTTGATGAAAAAAAAATCATCATTGAAATCAAAATCAAAATATATCTTTACATCCTGACGAGTCTTCCTTCTTAAACGAAGGATATGGCACAAGCAAATATAGAAGCATTCATGACCATCCGCTTTGGAGATCTCTGGTTCGATATTCCGATGGGAAACAACGGCCTCCCAATACTTATGGCACCGTCAAAAGTTTCTCTCACTGCTCCAACGAAAGCTACCTCCGGAGGGCGAGCGAAGACTGCTGTGAACGAACCTTGCGAAGAGATGATGGCCGGCCAAGATAAAATCACTGCTCACCGGAAGAAGCGCAACACTAAAGCGTCCTCGGTCGAATCTGGCAGCCGTCAAAGAGAAGCAATAGAAGCTGTCACAAACCTGCCTCGTACACACCTGGAAGCCGGCGCTAAAGACAGCAAGTCAAAGACGTCGGCAGGACGGAATGGATCGGATCACCAGACAAAGCTGGACGTTCTGCGAATTTGTCCGGGGGCAGTTTCGCGTGTCGAGGACTCCTCCGCTGGATCTCACATCCACCAAATTCAAGACCTCAAAGCTCCCACAAGCAAGCCACGCACGCTCCCAGTGATGGCCAAAGAACAAAGAGAGACAGATGCTTTGCAAAGGTGTCCGGGGGTGATTGTTCAAGGCGTACCTGTCTCTACCGACGATGATGTTTTCATCCCCATCGTTTCTAGGAGAAAATTGAAGACACTGGCCCAGGGAACCTTCAACCAAAAGAAGCCAAGCACTGAAGCATAAAAGCGACTGGGAGCATTCGTTCACGTCGGATCTACTCCGACGAGTAACGACGGTTTCTCCCTCTCTGCTTCCAAGAGACAGCCTAAAATGCCTGACAAAACCCCTGTGACTCAAACAATCTCGGCACTGTCTACCGAAGATTTAAAAAATAAAACCAAAATAATATCTGCTAGACAAGTAAAAATTAATCCTGAAGTTACATACGAAGCTCGCTTCGAGATGTATGACAAACCTTGGATTGGCCTTCATGCGACGGGGAACGATGAGGAGTCGATTCACGTCCGGCACTGTTACATCCAGCTCCTTCGTGCAGAATATGAGCATCAAAAGAGGAACGCGAAGCCGAATCACTCAACTACTCAAAATTACGTCGAGGATATGAGGATAGCGTACGCGTACTATCTCACTCAAGAGCTGCAAAGCCTTCAAACTGAAGCAAGCTTCGATGCGAGCAACATGAACGCTTATGTCAGTGAGAATACTCTCCAGCCCGAGGGGAGCCACAATGCTTCATGGCTTACTCATCTTCTTGTCAAGACGGAGAAGCCCGTTGGAAAGAAGAAGAAGGCGAGTTCAAAAGTGGATGTGTACTGCCCTCATTTCCACGTCACAAACTCGAGCCATACATACTATGGATCGTCGCGTAATGCCGATCAGTCCGAGACTTCATCGCCGAGATGCGGTAGCACAAAAGGAGTCCTCCAGGAGAACAGATTCAACATTTTCACAGCAATGCCCGTCGGGGTCCAGGATGACAAAATTTCCACATCAAGTAAAACCTCCTCAAATGTTCCGGCAAAGCGACGGCAGAGAAAGCCCGTTGTTGAGCAACCTCGGCATGACATCATCGTCAACCTGCCTTCGAATCGCCCGCACACTAGGAGTGTCACATGCTCTCTAGGCAACAAAGATGTGGCTTCTGAGGAGTCATATGCAGACAAGGACGTGGCTTCCGAGGCGTCATACGAGGACGAATTTCCTCCACTCCCCGAGTCTCCACCAAATAAGTCACTCGCAAGGACATCCTTTCCGCCAGAGCCCTACCAAGTCCTTGCTACTTCGGTCGAGGAGGAGCTAGAGCAATTGCGGAATGCCCTACATCTGAAAGATGCTGAAATAGCCAGCCTGAGGACTCAAATACCTGAAAACAACTCACATGCCGAGAACCACCCTCATGAGAATGCACCGCCAAATATGGTACCTCTCGACGCTGTACAAAAAATGGTCGCCGAGAGTGTCAGGGCCTTCCATATGCAGAATCAATATGCTATGAGGCCGGGATACATGAAGCCGTATCCAGCAGAAATTGACTTGCTCCCGTACCCAGCAAATTATCGGCAACCTCAATTTGCCAAGTTCAATGGTAATGGGTCCCCACATGAGCATATTGCTCACTTCTTAGCGGCTTGTCAAGACACGGCTCATAACGGAGCGTTGCTTCTACGTCAATTTGTCCAGACTCTGTCCGGACTAGCATTTACTTCGTATAGTAAATTGCTTTCGAGATCCATCAAGTCATGGGAGCAAATGCAGGAGGCATTTCTCCAAAGGTTCTACAGTACCCAGAGAAGCGTCGGTATTACAGAACTTACCCAAACTGAACAGACCCAACATGAAAAGGCTACAGACTTCATCAACAGATGGAGAAATCTCAGCATTCACTGCCCACAGCCAATCACGGAGGCAGAGGCTGTGCATATATGCATGAACAATCTGCGTCCAAAGATGGCCGTCTATCTGCAAGGTGTCCGTCCGCTCTCCTTTGACGACCTGACTTCAAAGGCCACGGATATCGAAAACTACTTACACCACATAGCGCGAAAGACACATACATCGGATAGAATTTCCGATCACGCCAAGAAAGATAAAGCTCCTTTTAAGGGGAAGGCCGTGCTACAAACCTTTGCGACACAAGCGCCTAAACCAAGGGAGACTTATGTCTCTAGAGAGATGCCTCGATCTAGAGATCCCTCGTCCGACCCCACACAACGGCGAGTGAAAACTCTTAAGGAGAGGATCGAAAAGGAATACTCCTTCCCTCGAGAAGAAGTCCCTGACATTTTCAAAGGTTTGTTGGATCTCGGGCTTATAGAGCTTCCGGAGCCGCGGCGCCCTGAAGAAGCCAATAAAGTCGACGAGCCCAAATATTGTCACTATCACAGAATATTGGGACACACCCTCCAAGACTGTTTCGTCCTCAAGGATAAGATCCAGAAACTGATCGATGATGGAGTCATGGATACTGGGCTGCTGAGGAAACTTCAAAAAGATAAAAAGGTAGAATCAACGCATATGATTACTACCACAGTTGAACCTGAATTGTTATGTGAGGGCTACACACCTTCAACGCCTCCTCCCGAGGACATGGAATATGTCCCCCAGACACATCCCTACAACAGCATCGGAAATAGATATACACCTATTTCTCCGTACGTGCCAACAGAAAGATATATGGCTCCTGTCTTGGTACCCGTCGAAGGGCATCCATGGCCAACTTTAAAAGAGTTGTGCCCTCCTGACACCGATGATGAAGATTCTTTGTCCGATATGGAGCTGTGCTATGATCACTGCGGGAGACCTTTCTTCAGCAAAAAGCAAACGAAGAAGCAAGCTTTCGTTCAAAAGATCAAAGCATCACGACACAATCCTCCAAAGCCCTCACCCTCCGCAAATTGGCAGCCAAGGCCCAAGTGGCACAGATCTCTTGTCGCGCCCCGACCGGCGTAGGCCCAACCGGGCCGGGCGACGCGAACCGGAACCTAACCTACTGCGGAAATTTTTGGCGAGGGTTCCCTCTAATCGTAGTGGTTACCATAACAAGTCTTAATCATCCTGTATTAACAACAATTACAAAACTCAAACACTGGATCTGAAATAGATACAAAACCTCAAACAGGGAAATTATACATTTATCACTCCCGTATGAGACTATCTATAACAAAAAGGGTAAAACGGTATGATCGCCACCTCTCAAGCACTGCCAGACGCCGCCACGTCACCAAACACCTGCCCGGTAGGGGCGACCGAAGAAGAGCTCGCGCCAGCACCTGTAAAACGCAGCCCGGGTAGGAGTGAGCACTAAACTCAGCAGGGACACTACACTACGACACTCACAAGGAAGGGAACACAACAGTGTCGCCCCCAAGCAAAGCCTAGCTGTATCACAAGGGTCCCATAACCCCACCGGATGCCCCTGAGAGCCTCAGCCATGGTCTTCCAGCGAACTGGTCACACACTGGGTCACACTAAGTAAGGCAGGAAACGGCACTGCCAACTCACAACAGGATCCTGGGCACTGTTGGCGGATAGCACCGCTGGGTAGTCACACCTGCCACCCAAGAGTTCTAGAAGGACTGGGTACCGGCTACACCTCGACTTGGCTCGAGGCCGACACGACCTCTAAACCTCAAGCACAACAGTATTCATGTCCAACTAACCCTTTCATCGAAAAGACTGAATACTACAAATCGAGTCCTGGACCAAGCTACCCGCCACGGTCTTGAGAGATAGATCCGGGCTACCCGGAAGCCCCGGATCAGCAACGCCCTAAACAGATGCAACTAGTGCACAACACAATGCATGCTATGAACATGCGCAGAAAAGATACATGTAAGCATGCAGCAGGATGTGATGATATAAATACAAGGTCTGGGCACGGCACCCTGCTGGCCTGGGGTGGTGAGCATTTATTTAAGGTCTAGGGACTGCTGCAGTGGTACCACCACCAACTGCCAGAAGTCCACCACAACACATGCACCGGGAAACAACCCCGCAAACAATAGCTTACAAATAAAACAGGTAAAAGCCCTCGGCGCACGCCAGCATGCAAGGCTATGGAAAGCTGTAGGGCTACCCGCCCGTTTATTCTACACAACCCCAGGAGTCATCACTCCCCTGGTTCACCACTGCCCCATTATAGGGCTAACATGCTTAATCGTATATACAAGGTATAAAGCGATAAGCAAAACCGACATACCAAGCCCCGCGGGCAAAGGCCATGAAAACCCTCTCTGCTACTAAAGGATCGATCCTCACCAAGGGAAGGATCGATCTTTTAAGTAACAGTGAGCTTCCCTCACTGTCGAGGCAAGGAAGATCCATCCTTCCTCCCAGGAAGATCGATCTTTCTTGAGACAGAGGGGACCCTTCGAGTCGCACCAAGAAAGATCGATCCTTCCTCCCAGGAAGATCGATCTTCTTCGCGACGAAGGGTAACCATGCCACCCAAGAACCAGAATCGATCTTCTCCAAGCAGGAGATCGATCCTTCATCGGGAGTGGCATGACCAACCAGAGATATCGATCCTTCCTCAAGAAGGATCACTCCCGATGGGTTCGCCGGCGTCCTTCCGGCGAGGAATACCGCCGGAAGAGACAACCAAACATCACGAAACTCTGGGATCTGATAGATCAAGATCCCACGAGTCCAAAACCGGTAAAATCACTGAAAACCAACAACTATATAATCAGATCTAAGCAAAAGAAGGCAAATCAAACCGGAAAACTCAAAACCCCGAAGAGAGATGTCGGTAGGATCCCTACCGGAGTAAGAGCAGCTTAGATCCAAGCAGCTAGGCCTTGGATCATCCTCAGATGCCTTCAAAAATCGGGAGATCTGAGCTCAAATCGCCAGATTTCAAAAGGGATTCAAGGAAGAAGATCTCGTCTGCTTTATAGGCAAACGAATCGACTTATGAATGATCTTTCATGACGATCTCACTTGACTTTCTGGCACGAAGAGGATCGATCTCTTAGCCTCAGAGGATCGATCCTTTTTGTGCTGAAAGCTAAACTTAGGCAAGAACTCAAGCCTAAGTCCGGATCTTTCGATCCCGGGTCTCACTAACCATTCTAAGCAAACATTACCACAAACATGGTCAGTGTATGTACAAGCGCGAGTGTGGAACTAGCCGACAAGGTACAATTTACCAAATTGCCCTTGCGGCCCACAGCAAGCCACAGGAGGAGAGGGACGGGTCCTCACATCTCCAAAATACAAGATTTTGAGGAAAGTAATGGACCGCGAAGAAATCGAGGAGTTCATCCACCAAGTTTCCACAGATCTTCGGACCAGAAAGCCACATGTGCCACAAAACGACACCCCTTGGGACGATGACAGCTATCCGTGCTTCACCATAGGAGTTTTCGGAGATGATGACGAGTCCCTCTGCTTCCCAGAAGAAGAGCAGGCCGAAGTTCATGAAATCATTACACGCTCCGGACTCCGACTCCCAGATTCCCAACCTTCACAGCCGCGAGGGAGGGACCAAGAACCGCAAGCAATGCAAAATAATGTAAACTCGCATGAGTCTATTAAGTACAATGTAATTTCTCATCTAAAGAAAGTACCAGCATTGCTTAGCGCGTATGATGCTCTGTGTCTCTCGCTTGATCTTCGCAAATCTCTTATAATTGCACTAACCTTTCCGGATGAGTACCGGGCAGATGTCCTCCAAACTGGCGCCCCGGTAGTCGAAAGCTTAAATATAGAATTTTCTGATAACAACTTATTACTCGGTACAAAACCACACAATAGGCCGTTATTGATGACTGGCGATGTAGACGATATACCCACGTCCCGAGTAATGTTAGATTGCGGCTCAGCTATTAATCTTTTGTCGCTTAAAACACTTCATGGGTTGGGGTATGATATCGATGACTTGACGTCAAGTAACATAGTAGTCCAAGGCTTTAATCAAGCAGGACAACATGTACTAGGATTTATATGCCTAACATTAAAATTCAAAGACTTGGCTACGAGCGTCGTCTTCTATGTTATCGATGCTCGAACTTCATACAATGCACTGTTAGGAAGACCTTGGCTCCATGAGTACAAGGTCGTTCCTTCGACACTCCACCAATGTTTCAAATACCAAACTCCGGAAGGTGATGTCAAAAGGGTGTTCGCCGACACAAAGCCATTTACGCCGAGGGAAGCATTCTTCGCCGACGCCAAGTTCTACTTAGAGCCGCCGTTGAAGTTGAAAAAGCCCGACACCACACCTCTTACAGATATGGGCTTCACAGAAAGATTCACTCTAGAGGTTCAGTAAGGGAAGAAACTGCTACAGAGAAAGAAAACATACCGTTATGTCCCAAGTAGCCAGAGGAAGCCTGGAGACCCCATATTCATAGTCATCGAAGAAAAACTCTCTAAATCCTTTCTTCATGACTTTCCGGTACCTCTCCCTAAACTTCTCCCTTTTTACGTCAAGTCTCTGTCAACTAAAGACAAAGTTCAGGCGAATAAAGGATCAAGTAGTAATGAGGAAAAGACGAAGTGTGGGCATCCCATCAATTTCGTACAAGCCTCTCCGATCGCATTGGGTTCTGAGGCCGCAAGCGCGATTTTGCCTATACCCTTCTACGATCAAAAGCCGCAGTACATCATATCTCAAATGGGATATGACATCAATTCTGACGAAGGTTTGTGCGGAGGCCGAGGCAGGAAACAACCCTTTAAAGATCTCCTTACAGAAGCACAAAAGAAAGCCATTTACTACGGTGAGGATTTAGTCTTTGACAAAACAGGACTCGGATATCAAGTATGTGTCACTTCTGCTGAGTTCGTCGATCTTCAAGAAGCACCGCCACAGCTCGAAGACGGTGGTCAAGCAACCATTGATGAACTAGAAGAAATCAATCTGGGAGCAGAGGATGATCATCGTCCCACCTTCATTAGCTCACATATGACGTAGGATGAGAAGAACCAGTTTGTTCTCTTCCTTCGTGAAAATCAGGACGTGTTAGCTTGGAGCTATAAAGAGATGGCCGGCTTGGATGTCGATGTGGCTGTCCACCATCTTTCCATAGCAGAAAGATATCCACCCTATCAAGCAATCTCAAAGGCGCTTTCGACCCGAGTTGATTCCAAAAATCATCGCTGAGGTCGACAAGCTCATGAAAGCATGCTTTATTCGAGAGGTCCAATATCCAAAATGGCTCGCAAATATTGTTCATGTGAAAAAGAAGAATGGGCAACTTAGGCTTTGTATAGACTTCCGAGATCTAAACAAAGCTTGTCCAAAAAATGATTTTCCGTTACCCATAACTGAACTCATAGTCGATGCCACTACCGGCCATGAGATTCTGTCCTTCATGGATGGGTATTCGGGATATAATCAGATAAAGATGGCTCCCGAAGATGAAGAGCCCACTGCTTTTCGCACACCAAAAGGCATTTTCTGCTATACAGTAATGCCTTTCGGGTTAAAAAATGCCGGGGCCACTTATCAAAGAGCCATGATGGCCATCTTCGACGATCTACTTCATTATATTGTAGAGTGCTACGTCGATGATTTGTTGGGGAAAACAAAACACAAACAAGATCATTTCAAGCATATGACTAAAGTCTTCAAGAGACTCAGGCGCCACAATTTAAAGATGAATCCCATGAAATGTGCGTTCGGAGTTACGTCCGGCAAACTCCTTGGGTTTGTGGTTCGCAAGCAAGCAATTGAAGTTGATCCTGCCAAAGTTAAAGCAATTCTAGAGATGCCTCCGCCTCGGAATCTTCGCGAACTTAAGGGTCTTCAAGGTCGGCTCGCCTATATACGCAGATTCATCTCCAATCTGTCAGGCCGTTGCCAGCCGTTCTCCCACCTTATGAAGAAAGGGACACCCTTCGAATGGGATAAAGCTTGCCCAAACGCTCTCCAAAGTATAAAAGAATATCTCATCAACCCACCAGTGCTCGCCTCTCCTGTCAAAGGAAAGCCCTTGATCCTCTATATGACAACTTTGCCCGGGTCATTAGGAGCTTTACTTGCACATCATGACGACGAAGGCAAGGAGAGAGCTCTCTACTACCTTAGTAGAACTTTGGTCGGAGTCGAGCATGGTTATTCGGAGATGGAGAAGGTGTGTCTATCCCTGGTGTTCGCCACTCAAAAGCTTCGGCATTACCTTTTAGAGCATCCAGTGCAGCTCGTCTCCAAAGCCGACCCCCTGCGGTATATTTTAAAGAAGTTGGTCCTCTCCGGACGACTTGCAAAGTGGGCCATGTTATTATCACAGTTCGATATAACCTATGTTCCACAGAAAGTTGTTAAAGGACAAGCGCTAGCCGATTTCCTCGCCGCGTTCCCAGTACCGGATGGCTCAGCTATAGAAGACGACCTTCCAGATGAAGAAGTTTTTGTTGCTGACATTCAACCTCCTTGGGAGATGTATTTCGACGGAGCTTGTAGGCGCTCGGGAGCGGGGGCAGGGATAATCTTCGTCACTCCAACACAAGCCTTACTCCCATATTCTTTCGTGCTCACTTCGCCGTCATCCAACAACATGGCGGAATATGATGCCCTCGTCATTGGATTGGAGATAGCACTGGAAATAGGGATGGATCCACTAACCGCCTACAGGGATTCCCAACTCGTAGTAAATCAGCTTCTTGGCACATATGCAATCAAGAAAGAAGAATTGATTCCTTATTTCATTAGGGCAAAAGAGCTCATCAATCAGTTCAAAGAATTAAAGGTCCAACACGTCCCGCGATCCCAGAACCAAAGAGCGGATGCGCTAGCTAGTTTAGCTGCTGCCATGGTTTTCTCGCGCACAGAAACGTTGGAAGTAAGAGTTGAGGAGAGACGAGTCCTCACTCCCCTGCTTGAAGAAATTCCAAGTAGATACATGCCGGTGGTCGTCAACCTTGCCTCTGCGTCAGAAATACAAGTGCAAGACTGGAGAACCCCTTTTTTCGACTACCTCAAGTCCGGAATACTTCCTATGAACCCTCAAGAAAGATTGAGGATAAGAAGAAGGGTCACAAAATACACCTACATGGACAATGTATTATACCGAAGGTCCTATGATGGACTCCTGCTACGATGCCTCTCTAGTGAAGAAGCAGCGTCATCCCTCCAAGAAGTACACTCAGGTGTATGCGGAGCACATCAATCAGGTCCCAAATTATATCACCAGCTGAAACATTTGGGGTACTATTGGCTTTCAATGGTGCGCGACGCCATTGAGTATGTTAAAAAATATCATGTCTGTCAAATTCATGCAGACTTCATACATCAACCTCCAGAACCGCTCCATCCTACGAGTATCTCATGGCCCTTCGAAGCATGGGGTATGGATATCGTGGGTCCCATTCAGCCGTCTTCCTCAAAAGGTCATTCCTACATCCTGGCGGCAACAGACTACTTCTCCAAATGGGCAAAAGCCATTCCCTTAAAACATACAAGGGGGGAGACAATAGTATAATTTATCAAAACACATATTGTTTACCGATTTGGGATCCCTACAAAGTTCATATCAGACAACGGCACACCTTTCAAAAATAGAGACATGCAGAGGTTTTGTGCCAAGCACAAAATTAAACACCACTTCTCGTTGGCATATAACGCCGCGGCTAATGGACAAGCGGAGGCCTTTAACAAAATCCTCTGCAAACTCCTAAAGAAAGTCGTCCACAACAACAAAAGAGAATGGCATAACAAGCTTCTGGAGAATCTCTGGGCGTATCGCACCACGATGAAGACTCCAACGGGGGCAACCCCTTATTCACTTGTTTTCGGAGGGGAAGCAGTCCTCCCTCTTGAAATTCAAATCCCTTCCCTCAGAGTCGCTATACATGAGAACCTGACGGAAGACCAAGCAGCAAAATTGAGACTTGATGAGCTGGACAGCTTAGAAGAAAAGCGCATCGAAGCTCAGCAAAATCTAAAGATGTACCAAGCAAGAATCTCTAGAGCCTTTGATAAAAACGTGAAACGCAGGTCATTCAAAGTTGGAGACCTCGTTCTTGCCATAGTCCGACCCATGATCATTACCAGAAGGACCCAAGGCAAGTTTGATCCTAAATGGGAAGGACCTTTTATAGTCCAAGAGGTCTATACCAATGGAGCCTATAAAATCGTTTCCCCGGACGGTGAATATACTCCACCACTGGTGAACGGTAAATTTCTCAAACGATACTATTCCTAAACATGTATCCTCCAAGCTTCATGAGTATAAACTGGAAGCAATATTACTCCGAGCCTTGCGAGTATAAACTATGGGCACAACATGATTGTCAAATTCTCAAACATATCGCTCCAAACTTTAAGAGCTTAAACTAACAGCACAAATTAAATACTTTGCAATTCATTAATAAAAAAAACTGCGCCAGCTTGGACTCTACGTCAAGTCTAATCATAAATGAGTTGGAAACAGACTATGTAGAGTTCATCCGAAATAGTAGTATGGTTTTGATCCTATCTGGAAACCAGTCATAATAGATCTCTAGACTGGATAAAAGAAGACCACCCCTAAGCCTATGTTAAACACATGTTGACTAATCTTCATGGTTTAAACTCCAACTGCTTCACATAATGTGGCATCATGCATTGATATGATATCTTGGCCTCTTGCAAAAGTAAGAGTTTACCCATATGGAGTTGGTTCTTCTCCAACTCTTGAAGTTGATTTCTAGTCAAATGCAAGAAAAAAAGGTTACCCACATGAACCGAAAGCATCCCAAAAAGTTCTGAGGGGAGGCATCCAAGGCCAGGATCAAAAGAAGAAAGCGAGAAATTTTAATCCATCAAATAATCATATGTCTCCAAAATAACTACATGAGAAAAAAAAAGGGAAGAAGAAGAAGAAGAGCTATAAACGAATAAAGAAAGGAAAATAAACTAAGGACTTTTGGATCTCCACTGATTCAGATTTTCATAAGTCTTAGCTAGTTCAGCCTGAAACTCCTGCGCCTTGTTCGTCGTTCGGATATTGCCTTGAGAGGCTAATGCTTCCTTATGTTTGCCCTCCAGCTCCTCAAGCGTTGACGTGCAAGCAACCCTCTTCTCAGTGAAAGCAACATCTTCTATATTTATATTCTTTAGTTTATCCTCTGCTACTTCTAGCTGACGTTTAAGATCGCTCACCAAACCCTCCTGACTTCGCTTCTGCTTAAGGAGGCGTGAGTGACCTTCTTCAAGAAATGCTCTCTCGGTCCTTGCTGCTTCGGCCTTCTTAAGATAGGTGGACGCATCGACACTATATTGTCGGAATAGCCTATCTCGATGAAGCTCTGCGACACATGAAGGTATCTGTGACAAAAGTAATTCCAGAATACCTCTCAAAGACGATGAACCAAACTCTTGGCTAGGCAATGCCCGGAGTAGTTTCTTGATCCGTTCTTCCAGCTCTGAGAAATCCTGAGGGACAGTCAAGTCAGGTAGAAGATTTGTCACCAAACTTCTCTCAAGGTCTCTATAAAGGCCATCGACCTGTTCATCTAAAACAGCAGGCTTGGAAAGAGCACCGGCCTCTTCTTTCAAAACAACAGACCCCGAAAAAATATCGAGCGCTATATCGTCCGAATTAGTTCCGTCCTCCTCAAGAACCACAGTGCCAACGGAATCCCCGGAAGTTGTGGTATGAGATGTGCTAGGTGCCAAAGACGACGCCGCGCTGCTAATATGAGTCGAAGCTTTTCCGACAGTATCACCTTCGCGATCAGACGCTACAATAGCTAGAGTCGTCGTCTCTTCAATCTCAACAATGACGTCTTTTCGATCAGCCGTCTGACCATTATTATTGGCCTTTTTGTCGGGATTTCCATCTTCATCATCAAATTGAAGTAATCTCACAACAGCTTTGGTCGAAGAAGGAAGAATGTCTGAAAGAGCGCCTATCACCTCCGGTGAAGCAAGACTCGTTGAGATCTCCGGACTAGCATCTTGAGCAGCACCAACTTTGCGTCGCTTTCTTTTGGAAATTTTGATATCCTGTTCAACGGCAGCCGGAAGTGCATGTACCATTTCTCGATCATAAGCAGGACCGCCCCTTGCATGTGAGGCCTTCGCTTCAAGGGACGAGGACGTTTAGCCTTCTTTCAAGAAGCAACAATACCCTGAAATAAAAATAATAGAGATGGTTACGTGGTATGAAATCAAACATACCAAATTAGAAAGAAAAGACAAAATAAGCAAGAAGACAAAATCATGCAAGAGAAAAGGTGGAGCAAAGTAGGCAGCAAGCAACCCAAAGGTCACGCTGCCAAATCCTCTCTTCTCTTGTTCTTTCTTTCGTTCTTTTTCTCTGCCATCATATTCTTTTACCGGCAACAACGAAGTCCACCAAGACTCATAATCTTGTAGCCATGCTTGGGTGATCGCAAACAATACCATTGAAAAGAAAAGGGAAGGAATGAAATGAAAAAAGGAAGACTAAAAAAAAAATCTAAAGTTCATACCTCCTGGACAGTTGGCTTCTGCTGATCAAGGAAAATTTCCCAACCTTGCGTCAAATCCTTCCGAAAAGCGCTCCAAAAGGCCTTGTCTGCCTTTTTGAAAACACCAATTTTGGCCGACAACTCTTCAAGATTTGCCTCGCGCACAGACTCCCCACAGTCAGGAAGAAGGATACTGCGATATGAAAGGGCCCTCCTTTCCTCAAAAGACAACCGGCTCTGAGGACATCCACTGTGTAGGCTAATTATAGTCTCGGTGAAAAACTTAGATGTTTAGTTCACCCACCACTTCGTCCAGGAACAAGAAACTTTTCCGACCCTGTTGTTGTGAGGAATAATAAATTTCTTTCAGGCATCTATCCGCATCAAATGATCCCAGTGTGCGAGAAAGAGTCCGGGACGGCTCTCCTCCAAAGGATACCACAAGCTAATTTTCAGAGTACCCTGATCAAGTCCAAATTGACGCGCAACACGGTGGGGATTATAAGGCTCAGCATACATCATCGAGTCCACAGAAACCAATCTCAAAGGGAGTACGCCTCGACGTATGGCGACAACAAAGCGCTCAGCCGGGCGACAATTAGAACCCTTCGCAGCATACCATTTTGTATCCTTTACATCCCATAAAAATGTAGACGGACGGAGATAAAAATTATCCCCTACATCAAGCCAAGCTCTAGCTTCCGCAATAGAAAATTTTGAGTGGATGTGAAACATCAGAAATCCCAAATCTGGCATGCTATTCTCCCTGCACTCAGCAACCGGAAGCTCCCATAGCGGATTGACATTCTCCCGATAAACCCCTCGTATGTAGCGAAAGGCCCAACCCATTAGCAGATGAGTGGCCCAGCCCATACTTGCAAAACCTGGTCCGGCTGGGTGTGAACTCATTATCCTCATAACTCTATACAAGGAACACAGTACCGCTGGAGCCAATGAATATGACCTCCCCAAAACCATCAAGATCGCCGGTATGAAGACTCCTTGGCGGATACAAGGTTCTGGCCCCGGAATGGCAAAACGACAAATCCAAATCGAAAGAAAAGCTGCCGTGAAAACTTGGTCACCAAAAACCTCGCGCGGATCAAAAGCCTGGTTCTTGCAAAAATACTGCATCCAGTCTTTAAAAGAAACTTTATCGCTATCTCCGACCAACCCCTTCCATATTTGCAAAAGTTGATATGCAGCAAGAGGATAAAGTGGAACGTTCGTGTTGCCCTTCATGGTCGTCGGAGTATTGTTCTCATCAGGGAGATACTCCTCGTACATATCCCCGGTGATAAAAAACCCGCAAAGATAAAAAATATCCGACAAGGTCACCGTCATCTCTCCGTGAAGAAACAGAAAAGTGTTCGTCTGCGAGTTCCATCTCTCCATCAATGTACAAAAGAACTGTTCATTTACAGAGTAACGACCGAGTGAACAATATATCGGGCCGTATATCCACGACTTCCGGAAGTTCGAAGATTCCATCTCTAAAACGTCCTGGCCCCACTTCACATATGTGACAGAAGGTCCGTAAAATTCATGAAAGTAGTTGGTCCAGTCCAGCTCCTCAGAAATCAAACGGTTGGCAAGACAGGGGAATGGTACAGATGTCGGACCATTCGCCAATGGAGAAAGCAACACGGCGTCGAAAGAAGGTCGTGCGCTACTCCGGAAACCGTCCTTCTGATCGATCATCCCTTCGGCAATCCTACAAGTTACGGTATAAGATGCCTCATCCTCGTCTTTGATGACGAATATCTTCGACCGAGCCGCCAACTGTGTCAAGGGAGTGCGAGCCTCGATATCTTTAGAGGAAGATGAACTCGCCATCCCGCTATATATATATATATATAAAAGGATCAGTGCATACGGGAGAAAGAAGGGAGATACATGCGATGCACAGAGCAGAGAAGAAAGGAAGAGCGCGGAAGAAAGAAAAAAAAACAGAGCAACATAAAAGGAAAAACAGGGGAAGCGGCAACTATGTAACGGAGGGGAACTGGGGAAGAAGAAAAATACCTCGAAAGAGAAACCAAAATCCTCGCCGGTCTCCCTCGATGACTTCTTTCTTCTTCACTGACAAAACTCTTGTGCAGGAATGCAAAGGAACGCCGGCTAAAGCAAAGGGATCTTCAAAGATTTCTCGTCGCCACCACAAACCCGTGACCGGCCTGACTCCCACGACGTCACTCGACGTTTTAGCCTCCCTTGTGACTGCTATTTCCCTCCTTGCCGATCGAGAAGCCTCTAGAAAAAGCAAAACAGCCAGCTAAGCCTTGAGGGAAACAAAAAGGAGAAAGGAAAGGATGAACATAGAAGAAACAGAGGAATGGGTTCCAAGACATTGGCTGATCAGCATGTTTTGTCCCAGGGAAGGAGAGCAATGGGTTCTCATGCTAAACTTCTCCCATCACTATTTGGAAAGAAGGAAAAGAAAAAAAATAATAAAAGAAGGTAACAAGCAACCCAAAGATCCTTACCTCTTCTTCACAGCTAGCTTCACCGACGTCACCGGCCCTCGTGGTCGCCAAAACTCCCCGCGAGATCGACGTTTTATCATCGAACAGTCGTTTTCGATGATAAGGTTAGTTTGACCTGAATATATGTTGTTCAATGTTTAGAGGTCGTGTCTACCTCGAGCCAGATGTTGTGGGTGCAACCGGTGTCGGTTCTTGTTCTTTGGGGGCCGTCGGAGGAGTCCAGCTCAGGCAGTGTCTGTTCCTGCCCGCACTAGGTGTATCTAGGATGGGCCCAGTCCCTTGGGGTGACCATGGTTGGGTATGCCTAGGGACACCGACAAAGGGTTATGGGACCCTTGCCGCACACCCAAGTCTTGCTGGAGGGCGACACTGTTGTGTTCCCTCCTTTGTGAGTGTCGTAGTGTAGTGTCCTTGCTGAGCTTAGTGCTCATTCCTACCCGGGCTGCGTTTTGCAGGTGCTGGCGCTAGCTTTTCTTCAGTCGCCCCTACCGGGCCGGTGTTTGCTGACGTGGCGGCGTCTGGCGGTGCTTGAGAGGTGGCGATCTTACGGTTTTATACCTTTTTTGTCATAGATAGTCTCCTACGGGAGTGATAAATGTATACCTTCCATGTTTTGAGGTTTTGTAATATATGTCAGTTTAGTCTTTGAGATTTGTAATTTGTGTTAATACAGGATGTTTAAGATTTGCTAGGGTGACCACTACGATTACAGGGAAACCTCGCCAAATTTCCGCAGTAGGTTAGGTTCCGCTTCGCGTCGCCCGGCCCGGTTGGGCCGACACGGGTCGGGGCGCGACAACTCCACGGCGGCTTGGCCCCCTTGTCCTCCACGACTCCCGGCAGTCCACGAGTCAGATCCGCCCAGATCCGCCGTCCACGACTCAGATCTGCCCGTCCACGACTCAGATCCGGCCAGATCCGCCGTCCACGACTCAGATCCGGCTTGATCCGGCCGTCCACGACTCATATCTGGCCCGATCCAGCCGTCCACGACTCAGATCTAGCCGTCCGCGACTCAGATCCGGCCATCCATGACTCAGATCCGGCCATCCAAAACTCAGATCCGGCTGTTTCCTGGCGAGATCCGGCTGCCGGCGCCGCCTCTCCCTCCTGGGACGTGGCGGGTCAACCCGAACCCGATCTGACCCGTTTCATAAACGGGTTAGACGGGTCGGGTCAGCTCGGGTTGACCCGTTTATAAATGGGTCGGGTTTGGGTTTTATATACCTGAGCCGTTTATTAGGGTCGGGTTCGGGTTTGGTATTTAATAAACGGGTCAGTGTATGACCCGACCCGTGAACCCGAATTACCACCCCTAATCCCTATTATAAAATGAAGAATAGGCGAAAGTTTTGGTCGGATGCCTCCCTCTACCATAATTATCATCTTTAGCTTCGGATGCATCTATGGCATAATACCATTATTAGCATCGTCATGCAAATAGTACATTAATTAGCCATAATTTCATACATCCTTTTTTTCCCTTTCCAATCCGCTTCAGATCGATGCATCTGCTCGTATAAATTTCTACCATAATTAGCCTTTATTTGCCCTTGATTATCTTTACCATAACAATAATTATCTATTGGGACGACAGACGTGTCGTTAATCGTGCGCACTCTTAGTTTAGAGATTTATAAACCCTTATTTCAATATTAAATTCAAAGGATAGTATAATGATGAAATATGAGGTCGATCCACAAGGAAACTACCGATTCAAACAACGAAAACAAGACTAACTCTCAATACTCTATTCTAAAACAACAAAATGGTTTATTGGTTTTAAAAATTAAGTAATTAAAACTAACTAAGAAAGCAATGTAAATTAAGATGAAGATAATCAATGAGAAAAAACCTACGGATTACTCAATCCACACGAATTACTCAATCCACACGGATTACTCAATCCACTTTATTGTCACTTCCTGTATTCTCTAGTTATCCTCTTGTTTTCTTATCTATACATTATAGATTCACAACTTCTTAAGCATACATGAATCCCGGAAAGAAAGTAAGCGTTTTCTAAATGCATACATTATTTTCGATTAGCATAGCTTGTCTTCGGAGTAACCTTAGCACAACCTATCGTCTCTAAGCATAAAATATCTCACCGGCTATTCACAAACCACATTAAAACCATCTTATAGATCTCTACTATCAATCATCAAAATCAAGTAGGTCTAAAAATACATCAAGGAACTCTGTTTCCTCAACTCTTTTATCATTAAAATCAAGGGAAAATTGGTGTTTAGTCTCTTTGGGAGAAGTTGTTTGCTATTTAGTCTCCTTGAAAGATTTTAAGGCATTTAGTCTTTTTTCTGGACAGCTATACTTTTTTATCTCTAAAATACCCTTTATGTATTTTTTTAAATGGGAGATGGATGGATAGTTTTTGAATTAGTTGGTTGACATTAATTAGAGTGGTTGGGAATATATACACCTATTCCCAATACAGAAAAGGCATGCATGCATCCACTTATGGTTGGATGCATGCATTAAGGGGGGCATTAAAAGTAAAAAAGAAAATGCTAAAAAATAGAGGAAAAATACCAGAAAATAGGAAAATTGTCGAAAAAATGAGAAAAATGGTAGAAAAGTATAAAAAAAATACCGGAAAATATAAAAAAAATTTGGAATTTTTTTGGGAGCAACCATTAACGGTAAAAATGGAAATTTCTGAAAAGTAGAAAAATTAACGAAAAATAGAAAAATATGCGGAAAAATAGGAAAAATGGCAGAAAAGTAGGAAAAATTAATGGAATATAGAAATTTTTTGCGGAATTTTTTTTGAAAGTAATTACTAAATATTGGAAAGTGATTACCAAATATTAAAAATTGACTACAAAATAATGAAAGTAACTTCCAAATATTGGGAAGTAACTACCAAATATTGGGAAGTAAGTACCAAATATGGGAAGTAACTACCAAAATGGAGAAAATTGTAAAGTAAATATGAAATATTGGGAAAATAACTAACAAAATGGGAAAGTAACTACCAAATATTTGGAAAGTAACTACGAGCATTGAAAAGTAACTACAAATAGTTTCAAGCATTTTTCTATTACAATTTGTGGGAAGTAACTACCAGTTTAATTTGAGAGTAACTAACAATTTATATGGGAAGTAACTACCAGTTAACTGTGAAGCAACTACCAGTTTAATTGGCAAGTAAATACCAGTTTGAATGAGAAGAAACTACCAGTAGAACTGTGAAGTAATTACAGTTTTTTTGTAATGTAATTATCGCTTAAACTGGGAAGTAACTACCAGTTAAATGGGAAGTAACTAGCAGTTAAACGAGAGAGTAAAATTTTCTAGGAAGTAACTACAAAAATTTCTAAAAAACTTTTCTATGAATTTATTACAAAAATTTTCTGAAAAGTAACTACAATTTATGGGAAGTAACTACAAATATTGGTAGTTACTTCCCAGTTTTCCTATCTTTTTTCTGGGATAGTAACTACAAATTATGGAAAAGTAACTACAATTATGGGAAGTAACTACAAATATTGGTAGTTACTTCCCAAAATATTGTAAATTAATTCCAATATTTAATAAATAGATATTTTATAAATAGTTTGATGTATTTTTCTATTACAATTTCTGGGAAATAACTACATATATTGCTAGTTATTTCCAATTTTCCTACCCTTTTCCTATCAAATATTGGTAGTTACTTTACAATTTCTAGTATGTAACCACAAATTTTGGTATTCACTTGCCAAATTATTGGTAGTTACTTTACAATTTTCTGGGAAGTAACTACAAATAGTTACTATCAAAATTGGTACAAAAATTTTCTGGGAAGTATCTACAAAAATTTCTAAAAAACTTTTTGAAGAAGTTGTTACAAAAATTTTCTGAAAAGTAACTACAATTTATGAGAAGTAACTACAAATATTGATAGTTACTTCTTAGGAATTGTAAAGTAACTACCAATAGTTTACTACAAAAAAGTAATTGAAAAAAAAACAAAATGGTCCTGCGCGAGGCAGGCATTGAGCGTCGGAGACTGGTCACAGAGCTGTCAGGGTGGCCGCCGTTCACCGACTGAGGATCGGCGACGGAGCGGGATCGGCGACGGGGGACAACGACAAGATCGGCGGCGGCTAGAGCGACGGATCTGGAGCTTTTGGTCCGACGATAGCTTTCGAGGTTTGACCGGCGAGGGGGTGCTCGGATCCACGGCGGGGGAGGTGGATTGGCGACGGGGGAGGCCGGATCCACGGCGGGGGAGGCGGATCGGCGGTTGTGGGAGGCGGATCAGCGGCTGGGGAGGCGGGATCCGTGGCCGGGGAGGCAGATCGGCGGCGGGGAGGCTGGATCCGCGTCTTTCTATGCCTCCTTCTCCTGATGTTGTGGGTGAAATGAACATGTGGGAGGAAGAAGAAGCAGCGTATTAACAATTATATACCTCCAACAATGCCCTCATAACCGAGCTTCTTGAAACGGATGACAAGTCGAAACATAGAAGTTCAATTCCTGGACATGTAGTCGTCAATCGTGAAAGAGAGGAAGGTTATGCTCGATTATGGAATGACTACTTCTCGCCAAACCCCACCTACGATAAAGTCAAATTTTGACAAAGGTTTCGTAAAAAGAGGGATGGGGTTGGTAAACTTGGGTTGTCTACTTTGCAAAAAGTAACAGTCGTATTTCGAATTTTGCCATTTGGTGCATATGCAGATTCGACAGACGAATACATAAGAATAGCCGAGTCCACTTCAATAGTATGTTTGAAGAGATTTGGTAGAGCAATTGTAGAATTATTTGGAGAGGAATACCTGAGATCACCGAACGCTAATGATGTTACAAGGCTATTGCAAGTAGGTGAAGAATGTGAATTTCCAGGAATGTTGGGAAGTCTTAATTGTATGCATTGGACTTGGAAAAATTGTCCAACTGCTTGGGCGGGGCAGTTGGGCAATTTTTTATTGGTTATTACTTGACTTATGGTATATATCCAAAGTGGTCAACTCTTGTCCAAACTATTTCTCACCCGCAAGGACCAAAAAAGCGGTACTTCGCAATGATGCAAGAAGCATGTCGGAAAGTTGTGGAGCGGGCATTTGGGGTTCAACAATCACGCTTTTCAATCATCAAGGGGCCTACTCGTTTTTGGGACACACATGTGCTTCATGATATTATGACTACATGTATCATAATGCATAATATGATTGTCGAAGATGAATGCGATGAGCAAGTGCCAGTTACTGATTTTACTTCGCTTGAAGTCCAAGCCGTTGATAGCATTAGAGGTGAAACAATAGAATTCAAGGAATTCCTTGCTCGACACAAGGGTCTAAAGGACAAAGACTCTCATTATGCCATTCGAAATGCATTGATTGACCATATGTGGGAATGACGCGGCAATGCCACAATTTAGTTTGGTATTTCATTCATGTATCTTAGTGATGTATCTCAGTCATACATTTCAATTATGTGTTTCAGTCATGTATTTCAACGATGTGCTTCAGTCATGTATTTCAATGTTGTGTATTAGGCATGTAGCACAATTTATATTCTGACTAAGTTTACACCTGCAAAAAAGAAATTAACACCAACAAGAAAATTACATTAAACACTAAGCAAATACAATCACACCGAAAGCAAATATAACTATACCGAAAGAAAATACAACCACACCGAAAGCAAATACAACCACATTGAAAGCAAATACAATCATATCGAAAGCAAATACAACCACATCGAAAGCAAATACAACCACGACGAATTCAAATACATCACTTACTATAACGCATCGGTATTGCCAACAACGACATCTAATAATCTGGTAAGCCACTTCCGTCGTAACCGTCTTGATATAGGTTGAAAGTGATGTCGTTAAAAGGAGACGAGCTACCATCGAAAGTTGAATCATGAGTTCTTTTTTTCTAAAATTTCCTTCTTCTTTTACAAAAATACTCACGGTCAGCTGGATCTGCTATGGCACGCAAGCCTATCTCCATAATATCTTTTTCTGCACGTTCATGCCGTAGTTGTAACTTGTTGCGTTCATTTTCAGCCTGCAACATCAAAAGTTGATATCGTTGCGCCATAGAGTTTTCCAATTGAGCAAAGTGCTCCCTTATATGTATTTGTCCTCTATTCAAAGACTCTAAGATTTCTCGATTTCCCACGGCGATTGATTCAATTGGAGGACTCTTGTCTGCTTCTTGCGCCCTTTGAATCATTTCTTTCTTTCGTTCTATAGGATGACTAGATAAATTAGCATCATTATCGACTCATGCGGGAGAATATTCTTCATCAGCATTCAAATCGACAGAATGTGGTGATATGGGTGCAGCTGAACCTTGTTGAGATCCTTCAGCATAATCGTGTCGTTTTTGTTGTGTCGAAGTGCTTTTGTTGTTGTTATCAGTCTACTTTTCAGCTTCCTTAAGAATTGGCAAGACATGATCAAATTGAAAACCCTTTTTCCCTCAGAATGTTGGCTAGATAATATTTTTGCATTGTCGATCTACAACAAAATTAAGCATTCAACACTAAGTATAATATAGAATCATAATGTAGGCTAGAGTCCAAAATTCTTACAATGTATGTCACGCCACACCCTAGAAAACCCATCCGGGCCGGGGCGCGAGGGGACCTACACATGTTCACTTCCAATCTGGCGCAGCAAAGATACAATTCACAATTTAAACGAATAAACTAATATGAGAGTGAAAGGATAAGTTGATAATTTACTAATACTCCTCAATTAAACAGATGTACATATACATTGGGAAATCTCAAAAAGGGAAATTATACATTTAATATTATCTTCAAATTATAACTGTACAACAAAACTCTAAAGCATAGCCATGCCCTCAGGGTCCAAGGATACCTCCAGAAGTCGACACGTCGCCAAAAGCTGATCTGTTGTGAGCTACGGAAGCACTGGCGTCTGCACCTGCAAACGCAGTTCGAGTAGGAATCAGCAACAAAGCTCAGTAGGCTTCTACTTTATGTTACACTCAGGAAAGGGAAACTGCAACTACACCGTCTCCCTTGCCAAGCCTAAAGTGCAACTAACTACAAGAATGCAAACACGACGGGTATCACGCCGGCTCTGGACGCTCCCCAATCGCCACACACCCTTGATGGGGATCACGCCGGCTCTAGGTGCTTCCCAATCCTGAACAGGGTGACCGAGGATTTCAGAGCACCTTGAGTGCATCCCTAACTCAAAGGCAAATAAGTAAAGCACACCCAAACTTTAAGCTTGGCAAGAGAGAACAACACGACCTCTAAACCTCGAAGATACCAAGTTTACAACACAATCTCATCCTAGAGCTTACTACTTAGCCAACGTCCTAGAGCTAGATCCGAGCTACCCGAGAGCTATGAATCGACGACCAACCCGCTGCCCATGCCTAACCTGGAATGCATCTAATGCAAACAAATGCATGCATCTATACAAGCATCTAACCTAGGTGTCTCTTTATGGCACATCAACAAATAATAGTTTACATTATCTACACATCCCAAGGGACCTGACCCCCCTTGGTTCAACCACAAAGCAGTAAAGATCTATCTACCACAAGTTACAACAAAATAAAGGGAATAAATAAACGCAACTACAGCCACCACTTGATTATCGAAAAACCGACTAAAATCCATAAAAGTCGATAAAGCGATCCGACATACAAATCATTGTGAAACTCAAAGGCAAACCATAAAATCACGATTAAAACATCATGATATCCGATAGGAAGAACGTGCAAGAAAACCGGGTGGAAAACAAACCAAAATCGGAAAACGAAAAACAATAATAACCCACTGGTCAAAGGAGATCGATCTTCACACCCAATGAAGATCGATCTTCCTTGCACAGGTCCACTGCCAAGGAAGAGATAGATCTTCACACCCCATGAAGATCGATCTTCCTTAAGACACAGCATAGCACTGCCTTATTCAAGAAGAGATCGATCTTCATGGCCATAAAGATCGATCCTTCTTGGGCTGGGCGTGAGGTCACAAGGGAGATCGCTCTTTTTCGTAATCTTGTGCACCACCGGAAACCCATCGAAGAAAACGCCAAAAAACGTACAAAATACAAAACAAAACTTCACAAAACTCAGGGGTCTAGTAGAGCTAAGCTAGGGGAGTCTAAAAATACTGAAAAACTGGAAAACCAACGGCTAAACACAAAGATTTAAGATAAAGAGAGCAAATCAAACCCTAAACTGCCAAATCTTGAGATTTGGGTAGAGATCCCTACCTAGAACGGGTTGATGCCTCCAAATCCAGCTCAACAAGCTTTGGATCATTCAAACGATCCTCCCAATTCGACGGATTTGAGTTCCTCCAAGGATTTTCAAAAGAAAATCCAAATGAAAGAGACAAGTCCTACTTATAGAACCAGTGACGACCAGAGAGATCGATCTTCACTTCCCATGAAGATTGATATTTCCTGTGACCAGGCGAAGACTTTCCAGGCACAAGGAGATTGATCTTCTATCCCTAAAAAATCAAGCTTCTCATACTGAAAACTGGCAAACGGGCAAACACTTATGCCCAAACCCAGGTCTTTCAATTCTGGTTCTGGTTCCACCTAAGGGTTCTAATCAAACAAAGAAATCATTCCAAGGTCGTGTGTGCACAACACGGGTGTGAAACGACCCTCGACGCACACGGTCGAGCCAGGTTAGAGGAACGAGTCCTCACAATGTCAATCTCTGAAGCGCCACTTGGATATAGTCCTTGAACTTGGCGAACACATTCTCGAAATTTGTTGATAGCTTCATTACGATAGTCATTTTACATTGGAGGGATTTGGTTGAGCACTCACCAGTGTTGTGAGCTATCTGGTTGCTATTGTGTATAACTGAAATGCGCTCCCACAACTTATCTCTTTTTTTATCAGTACATGTTACTAGATCTTGGGAAATCTCGAGCGATGCATTACAAATGATCTTGTCTTTTTCGTTAGTGAATGATTGACTGCGAAAAGCCAATCGTGCATTGCAATTCATGCTTCAGCTTACCTTGTTTTGAGAGGAAGAAGAAGATGAAGAAGAAGAAGATGTGGGATTTTTGAAGATGAAGATATGACTATTTATGGTGGATATGAAACCCTGCTACCATGAGATCGATTGATATAAAAGTGAGTGGTCAAGGATATGATTTGTCAAGCTTTATCATTGGATTTGTTGCTAAATAGGACCTCTCGTATTCACCTTTTGCACTTTAGGACCCCGTCTCATGTTTTTTTTGCATAATAGGACCTCATACACGTAAGGAACTTGTGTATAAACTAATACGCGTATAAACAATAATTATACGCGTACGCATGATACGTGTATAATCAAGAATTATACGTGTATTAGTTTTTACGCGTGTTCCTTATGTGTATGGGGTCCTATTATGCAAAAAAACATAGAAGGGAGTCCTAAAGTATAAAAAGTGAATATCATGGGTCCTATTTGACAAAACGTTCCTTTATCATGACTTGTCAAGCTTTTGTCTTTTATATGATAGTTACATGACTTGGCAGGCTTTGTTATGATTTTGATAGATATCATAAGAGCATCTGGTTGATAAATATGGACTTGTCAGGCTTTTATCAAGATTTTGGTAGATATTGTTGGTCGTGGGCGCTGCAGGCCTTGGTTGCGGGCCTGCCGAGTGGGATGTAGAGGCCCAGAGCATGGTTGTGGGCCAGGCTGCAGGCCCAGGCAGCAGCCCCCTGTGTTCGGCCCTGTCGTGTGGGATGTAGAGGCCCAGGACGGGGTGGGTTGTAGGCCCGAACCGGGCAGCATGTCTGCGCTGCCAGTGGTGCTGGTGGTCGATTCGTCGGGTTGATCGCGACTCTATGGTAAAGGCAATATGGGCCCCCACTACTGTCACTCCGGAGTTTTGGTACGAGTGGTTAGCTCGTGGATCCTGAACCGACATGTGGTATCAGAGCGAGGTTGCGGGTTCGAACCCCAGTGGTGCTGCTAAGGGGGAGATTGTTGGCCGTGGGCGCTGCAGGCCTTGGTTGCGGGCCTGCCGAGTGGGATGTAGAGGCCTAGCGCATGGTTGTGGGCCAGGCTGCAGGCCCAGGCAGCAGCCTCCTGTGTTCGGCCCTGTCGTGTGGGATGTAGAGGCCTAGGACGGGGTGGGTTGTAGGCTCGACCCGGGCAGCGTGTATGCGCTGCCAGTGGTGCTGGCGGTCGATTCGTCAGGTCGACCGCGGCTCTATGGTAAAGACAATATGGGCCCCCCTACTATCACTCCGGAGTTTTGGTACGAGTGGTTAGCTCGTGGAGCCTGAACCGACAGATATGACTCTTCGCTTATTCTCTCACAAATAATATGATGGCCGAAAGTAAATCCAAAATCGTACTATCTAAAAATTTAGGGTTAAACCATAATGCACCACTGTACGCCTGCCCCCTGCTGTTAGGGGCTGGAGCCCATGACACGACCATGGCTCAAGTCATCCGGAGGTGGCACGGCCAAAGGCCTAATCATGACGAGGGGTCAGCGCCCCGAAGTCATGAGAGACTAGGAGGTCTCAAGATAGCATTGGCACGAGGGATCTTGAAGATAGCGCGACAAAAGTTGAAGATGAAGCGACAAAACTTGAAGATGGTGCTGTGGTCCGGGACAAGGCGAAACTTGGCGCACCATGAAGGGATCCTATCGAGCGACACACACGCCAAGGCAACCCAAGAGGGCGCGTGACACGCATGATGGCACGCAGAGCGCACAGGCGATGCGACCAGGCAACCAAGTCCGAGTCGGACTAGGACTCGGAATACCCGGCATGACGCGGTTGGCCAGCTGGAGCAAACAAGCCATGCAAAGTCCTAATTCCAGTTGGACTGGGATTATGGAAGTACTTGATGCAGCAAAGGAAGATTTTGGTGCGGGGAAAGTCCTAGTTGCTCGGGAACTCTAGTTGGACTAGGACTCGACTCGCCCAACGAAAGGCAATTAGGCCATGGAGGGCAAACTAAGCATGCAATTGTCCTAATTCCACTTGGCTTAGGTCTCCAGCATAGGATAACGAGACAAATATGGAATATGGCACGAAGAAAGCTGTTCTTGGCTCGCAAAAATATGAAGGTGTTCTATTTCGAGCCAAAGTGCGATGATACTTGGCAGGAGTTATCTTTGACAAGTTTTAACTCATGTAAGAGTCCAAGTAAGCTAGGGAGCTTTGTAATTGGTTGATTGCGATGAGATAAGCATGAAGCCTAGGACTTAGAGTTGGACTAGGAACTTAACTTGTTGGAGCAAGTCATGGACTCTCCTCTATATAAGGAGTAGGGCGGCTAGATATGGATCATCTAGACCTGTGAGAGAGCTCACAGATTTAGGATCTAGAAAAGAATTGGGTGGTTCTTTTAGGGTTTTGGGTTGAGAGCTTCTTATGTTGAGAGTGATTGTACTCCAAAGGGTTAGGGGCGAGACAAGAGTGCTATTGTAATCATTGGTCAATAAAGGAGTTGGGATCTCATCTCTTACCCAAATTCGTATGTGCTTATGATTGTGCAAGGCAAAGAGGAGGGCTGGTCAAGAGGCAGTCGGGCCGTCAGGCGGAGTGCACAAGAGGTGCACAAACGCTTCCATACGACGAGCGAGCGGAGCACAAACGGCGTGTAGGCGCGCGGCGGTAGTGTGTAGGGTGTACATGTGGGTCTCTTGGCGCCATCACCAAGCAAAAGTAAGGCAAAAATTTATCCCCGTTACAACTTAGTGGCACCTGCCACCCCCCCCCCCGGGCTGGGCCTTATGCCGAAGGTTATCTGCATTCCCCGACCGGAGGTTCCTAGTTTCAATATTTTATTAAGCTCCACAACTCAACAGGAATTTTGGATCAAGAAACCCATCGTGGCCTGATCAAAGTCCTGGTGTCAACGTTATGAGCTCCGGAAGCGGATGTTTCCTAATTCAGACTAATGGGTTATGAAAAGTTACCAATATTAGTGTCGTTTCGAAGATATTGACGATATCTTTGCCATGAGACTAATTTTATAAATATCATATATTAGAATTAAAAATTATTTGTATTATATATATTAGTTATGTTATAATAAGAGGGGCTTAGAAGGTATTTAGGAGAAATATTTAAATAGAGAAACCATACAGAGAATGGTGGTTGGAGTTGCCCTCCTTCAAAACGTTTTTATACATTTTTTTTTTAATGATAGTCACATTCTCCTTTTCAAAGAATGTGATTGCAGATGCTCTAACACTTTTGTAATTTCTTACATGATTTGATGGGCTGATATGGTATTACCAGCATATTTGAGCATTTGAGGGACTTATAATAAGCAATTAAATAAGATTTAAGGAACTAATATACTAAAACCTAAGATTTATTCCGGTGCAGTCATGCCATCATCACCTTTGTTTGTATCCCATCATCACCTTTGTTTGTATCCCATCATCACCTTTGTTCGTATCCGTTTGATTAAAATATTTGTCATAACTCAAAACGCTCGGGGGGCATTTGATCGGTGGAATCACATGATGCATGGGATCGTAGGATGCATGCATAAGATGATACATGCATTGGACAGTAAATGTATTTGTTTGGTTGTCTTTTGGATCAACCGATACACTTTGATTATTAAAATTTTAATGTATATATATTAAAATTTAATTTTATGGCATCATTATGTGAACATTATATATATATATATATATATATATATATATATATATATATATATATATAATTGAGATTAAAATAATATAATGACTTTATTAAGATTAAAATAATGTTTATATAATTTTAATGTTTACTTAACTTTATTGAATATATTTTAATATGTTCACAGGGTGTATCGGAGATGCAAACGGCACGATTTAGTTTAAAAAATACATCACACGATGAATGTATTAGTTGATACATGATGAACCAAACACATGACCACAGTGGACATGATTCATTCCAACCAAACGCACCGTCTAATTAACATTAAAAGAGCTGACAAGAACAAAGCTGGAGGCAGATCCAGTTAATACCACGAGCCCGGATTCCTGGGCTGGCAAGTTCGGCAGCTGCAGGCCTGACCGGCGCCAGACTCATGGGGGAATCACCTCGCGGACTCCAAAAACAATATGCTAATGCTCTACAAAATCCCTCGTGTCCGCCGTAACTCCCTATTAATATGGCCGCCATGCCTCGCCATTCTCGTCGACTTAATTTTGAAGTCAATTAGATAAGAAGAAGAAGATGGGCCGATGGGCGATCGCCGTGCACGGAGGCGCCGGAGTGGACCCGAACCTGCCGCAGGAGAGGCAGGAGGAGGCTAAGAGGGTCCTGGCCCGGTGCCTTGAAATTGGCATCTCGGCGCTCCGGGGGTCGTCGGCGGCGGCGATCGACGTCGTGGAGCTGGTGGTGCGGGAGCTGGAGACCGACCCGGTGTTCAACTCCGGGAGGGGCTCCGCGCTCACTAAGGATGGAACGGTCGAGATGGAATCCAGCATCATGGACGGCCGCGGCCGGCGCTGCGGCGCCGTCTCCGGGCTGTCCACCGTCAAGAACCCTGTCTCACTGGCGCGGCTGGTGATGGACAAGTCCCCCCACTCCTACCTCGCCTTCTCCGGCGCCGAGGACTTCGCCAGGGAACAGGTATATATGATCTAGCTAGGATAATTATATATTCTTCTATTGAAACATATATGGAAAGACCATATATATAAATTTTATAGGTGGTGACGTGAAAAATATGGAAGACAAGAGGAGAGCTACTCGAGAATTTAACGTAACATAAAAACCTGGTGGTTTGCACCAGAGAGAATAGAGGCGTTGGTTGCATGGCTGGAGTGGTGACGAAGGCCGTTTTCGTTGTCATTTGTCCTGTGTTTATGCCGGACTTGGTAAGTTGCAGCCACCTGTAGTAAAAGACAGGTGAATCTGGTGGGATATCCTCTTGGGTCCACCTTGGAGTCGAATCTAGTGGGATATTCCCCGTGAATTTGGTCCTCGGAATTAGATTCGAATCTTTCTAGCACCAAGTTGGTCCTATTGCCATGCAATCGTGCACATGCATCATGTTTTAGCATACGGACAAATACGTCACTGACGGGTTAAAGATTCTCTCCTAATGAACGGAATCGTGATTCTCTTGAGTAACGTACAAAGTTGGTTTTAGTGTACGTCTTAATTAATTGCATGGATCCTTTCATGTGATTCAGGGTGTTGAGTTGGCGGACATGGAATACTTCGTCACCGAAGACAACATGGGCATGTTGAAGCTGGCCAAAGAAGCTAACAGCATCCTGGTCGGTCACACTTTCCATACCTCACTCAGTCCAATGCACTCAAAAGCCTATATTTGATCTAAATAAGTGGTACTTTAATTTGAAACGTGCAGTTTGATTACAGAGTGCCTCTGACCGGGGTGGACAACTCCTGCGCCGGATCGATGGTGGTCGTCGACAAAGGTTTGACGATGAACGGCCTCCCGATCAGCATCTACGCGCCGGAGACTGTCGGATGCGTGGTCGTCGACAGGAATGGATGGTGCGCTGCGGCGACGTCCACTGGAGGACTGATGAACAAGATGACCGGAAGGATCGGCGACTCTCCTCTCATCGGCGCCGGGACTTACGCGTGTGATCTCTGCGCTGTCTCGTGCACCGGCGAGGGAGAGGCCATCATACGGTCAACGCTGGCCAGGGAGGTGGCGGCGCTGATGGAGTACAAGGGGCTGGGGCTCCAGGAGGCGGTGGACTACGCCATCAACAAGAGGCTGGACGAAGGGCTGGCCGGGCTGATAGCCGTGTCTAGAAATGGGGAGGTGGCGTATGGGTTCAACACGACTGGGATGTTCCGGGGCTGCGCAACTGAGGAAGGGTTCATCGAGGTGGGGATATGGGAGTAGGACTATGACTAGGAGCAGTGGCAGTGCCTCTCTCTTCATTACTTCATATGCACGTACTAGTGAAGTAGACAAGTAGTGATGTTGTGAGCATATGTGTGATTTTTATTCCTCATGGGTATAGCTTGTCGCTTGTTCAATAAAGAGTGATAAAATGATGTTCGTCGTTTGATCAATAAAGAGCTATATAATTACAAGTTTTTTTTTTTTTTTTTTTTGACTAAGTAAGCCCGGAGGCTAGAAAAAAGGGCCGGTTACGGGGGAAACGGTACAAGATGTGAGATTAGCGCATCTAGCTACTATTGAGACTGGCTTGAATAGCAAGCTCATTCGCAATAGTATTGACATTTCTAGAAAACACAAGCCCACCTAACGACATTTAAGGGCGAGAAAAATCAAACCGAAATAGAAAACCAATCTAAACCAAACGATCTAGGTCTATTCGGTATGGTTCTTAGATCTATTAGGTTCGGTTTGGTTCTCAACCTTTTAAAATTATCGACATCTCGGTTTAGCTCAGTTTTTCACTTCAAATTTCTATGTAAACCGAAGAACTGAACTTTAGTTAAATAATCTTTTTTTTTTTTGGTAGACTACATAACTAACTACAAATATATTTTTTTCAGTTCAGGTTGATTTTTTCATGAATTCTTTTCAGTTTATAAAATTTAGGACTGAATTACTTCGGTTTGGTTTTGCATGGTAATTCGGCTCAGGTATGTTCTTGAAATTCCGGTCCATAAAGAGTTTGGTTTTTACGTCACAGAACGAACATCAAACCGAAAACCGAATGCTCCTAAAAACATAATAAAGTTATGAAGTCAGATTTAATTAGTTAGCATCCAATTGTAGAGCGAACACCAAATCGAAAACCGAGTGTTCCTTACAAAATAGTAAAGTTATGAGGTCAAACTTAATTAGAGCATCCAGTGGAATCTAGAATGATCCACTAGATTTGTGCGCGATAATAGTCCAAACATGTAGCTTCCATTTGGTTTAGGGATAGGGTAGGGATAGGCCCATTATCCCCACTTTTATCCCCAAACAGAATAAGGTTAGTGGAACATGGCTCTCCACTTTTATTTCCAATTCTATCCCCATTTCTATCCCCACAGAATAAAAAAGAATATTTTGGCGTTTCAAGTAAGGCAAGATATAAAAATATTTATTTTAGAATTGCCCTCTGGTGGAGTATGGCATGGTCATGCACATCAATGCAACCTCATATAGGCCTACTAATATTAATATATTAGTATTATTTTAATATATTGTATAAAATAATATATATTTTTTACCTAATGTGGACCAATCATGGTATGACACATAACATATAGGACCCACTTATATTAATATTTTATTATAATAACATATTATTGATATTATTTAATACACTACGTGTAAAAAAATGTTTCTCCGTGTATAGACTTTTTTATGCGTTTCTGAAGACGCACGCAAATATTTTTATAAATATATAAAAAAAATTTACATGCATGGTAACATTTTTCGTGTGTGTTACGTAGATGGCGATCATCATAAGCAATATATGCTACCATAGCGAGTACATATTGCTCATATTCACGTTGGAAATGCAAGTTGTTGGGGTCGCGAAGCATGCTTGTGCATATTGGACATTCCTTGCTCACAGCCATGAGTATGATGAATAGTGTGCTAGAATGTCGTTCTACAAATAAACAAACAAATGTTTAATTTGCTTTTCTTTTTTTTCTACGTGCAGACATTTTTATGAGCGCATAAACATTTTTTATGCATTTTTATGCACATATAAAAACTTTTACGCATGTAAAAATATTTCCATGTACGTAGTGTATTAAATAATATTATTCATATGTTATTATAATAAAATATTAATATAAGTTGGTCCCACACGCCACATGTCATTTCATGATTGATTCACATCAAGTAAAAACTTATTTATTTTATATTATTTTAATAATATATATATAATAATATTATATATTAATATAAGTGGATTCGCATGGGGATGCACTGATGTGCATGACTATGCCATGCCATGCCATGTGACGGTGTGATCCCTCTTCACATCCACTGTGGGTGGTGGTAGCGTGTATGTCGCCGACGGCTACGACGCCGGTAAGAACACCCTCAACATCACCGAACTATGTGACCTGGTGGATGACGCTTGGGCATTGCTGCCGGCGATGGTGGAGGAGCGGGCGTCTGCAGGCAATGGAAAATGAGCGGACATCGATTGGAGAGGGATTCGTCGGTAGAGGCCTCAAACAGGGCAGAGATAGATAGTAATATTATACTTTTTAATTATATATATTTTACTCTATTTTATGTGATAATATAATAGTATAAATTTTGTACGGTTACACACAAATACCAAAAACTTAATTTAATAATTTATTCATATATTATAATCTCGGACGCGAAGCATGTCAAGAATTTCTTTATTTTTGATCAAATTCTCAATATACCCTATTTATGAGCATTTTCAGCATTTACTAATAATAAAATACAATTTCTACCCTTATCCCACCTTTTGCAACCAAACATATTTTTCTTTTTCCAAGCAATCAGTACTAATTTATCCCCGTTTTTCAACCAAAACACCAAAATTAAAATAACTTTATCCTCACTCATTATATGTTGAGATTTTCCTCCACATGAGAATTGATGGCAGTGCAAGCGAGAGAGCTTCGAGGCTGCCCAAGCATCAAGAGCGTCGAGTCTGCTCGAACTCTAGAGCGTCGAGGGGCCTAATTCCACTTTGAGTATAACGTGGATGAGACCCACGCTAAAGCCAAGTGATGTAAGGGTTATAAATTGGTGTGGCCCCAAGCTCCACTAGAGTTAGCCTAGGTGAATACGAGGGCAACTCGTATGTGTCTAATTTCGCTCAAGCATCGGACGATGAGGATTATTCTAATCGGTTTGGATTAGTTTAATTGTGTTGACGTAAACATCTATAGAATGGAATGTAATCTAGGGTTTTCTGGGTGCTTGTGTATGCCGGTCTTATGACGGCAAGGGTTTGGTGAGAGTCCAAGAAGTTGAGAGAGTGATAGCTTTTTGAGAGCCTA
The DNA here is from genome assembly GCA_963920575.1 of Narthecium ossifragum. NCBI lineage: Eukaryota > Viridiplantae > Streptophyta > Magnoliopsida > Dioscoreales > Nartheciaceae > Narthecium > Narthecium ossifragum. The sequence continues at coordinate 21,086,977 of OY986967.1, forward strand.
GATGGACATTTATCATCTCTGACAAATCTCTGTATCCCTTGTACTCCCTTTTATAGTGGATCTTCTTTCTCCGTCACCCATGATTTTTCATTTCAGTTGTTACTGGGAGGTTTTTCACGTGAATATCTTGTTTTATCTCTTTGGTTTAATTCTCTACAGTCATGAACCCTCAAATTTCTCATCATTTTTTTTATTTTCTTAACCCCAAAACCCGTTTATCGGAATAGGCTGTCGCATACCAAACGCCCTGTGGTATGCAAGGATGACTGATGTAGGCTTGGGCTTTGGGTCACGTCTGTGTTGAGTATATGCAGCCAATTCGTACCTTAGTTTTAAATCAAGAATGGGTGACAGGGTCTTATGATAAAGTCTAATAGAAGAACAGCTCCAAATTCGTATGAGGATCGGATAATGGTCTATTCTCATGAATCAGGTTTTCTTAATTTCGTTGGTTGAGTTGTCACCTCGTGAACAAGTTTTTGCTGAATTTTATCAGGAGTTTGGTATCATTTCATCTGGCTTTCAGCTTGTAAGACTGAAAACATAGCTTGTAAGACTGAAAACATTGACTCATGCTTCGGACTCAACCAAGAGGTCAAGAAAATACAAAAAAAAAAGAAAAAAAAAACTGAAAACATTGGACTTCCTGTGAGGGCCTGTTTAGCCAATGGGCTGATCCGGATTCCGAAAATGACGTTAAAAATGGAATCCGTCCTTCCTTTTTTCAAGATCCGTTTAAGATCCAAACATAGAAATGGATGGATTGGGAATCCGCTTATCCAAACATGCCCTGACGGAAGCATAACAAACTCTTTCTCATCTATTTCTGGCTCCCTTTCATTTTGTAAGCATTTTATCATATTAAATTCATGGTGGTTTTGAATTGGAGTACAACTAGCTGACCATTTCCATGTACAATTTCTCTCTCTACGATTCCTCCGATCTCTGTTTTTCTTTTCAAAATATTCTCAAACAATAGCCAATCAATGTTAAAGATTTCAATTCCACGTCACGGTTTGGGTCACTTATATCTCTAGTTTCAAAATTCTTGAAGATAATTTTTTTAGCTTTGCCCAGCATACGAAGATTACTAATGACTACTAAAAATATTATCAGTATACATAATAAAAAAGACTAACTTGCTCAGAATCATTTTCAGATGCATTTGGTGATCAACCGGTCGTCTGAAACTACGAGGAATTAATAGTAGGGGTGCATAGATCTTTAGAACATGGTAAGAAAGCATCTGTTAACATCTTTAGAAGCCCATTCAATGTGGATCCCCCCCCCCCCCTCCCCTCCCCCCCCCCTAGCCATTTGGTGCTATTACTTTCAAGTAATGAGGCTGTGTTGGGCCTAACAAATAAGCGCCAGTAATGAGCCCAAAGCTAGGCTCAACACAAGCATGATTAAGCCACTGAAGTGGCCTGTCAATTAAGTAGCATGTGCTACATATATACTTGACACATCAGGTGTTGCGCATCAGGTGTCTTTGATTTGTCACTGGCTTAGACCATTCCATATAGCACATAATAACCGGGATTTGGTTATTATGTTGGGTATGGCATTGCCGCTCCCTTTGGCAACGTCTACTGATTCAAAACTTAATTTAAAAAGCCACATTTCGACATGGATGTTTCAGGGATGCCCCTAATAACCAATGAATTAATAGCGACTGTTTTTTCTTATGTAGATCGATCCCATTTCAATAAAAATTTGATGAGTCGATTCACTTGCACATATTGCTTTTATTGCTATATCGGGGTTACTCCACACATTCCTTGGTGTAAAACAGACAGTGGATTGTCTTTCTTTTGTTGAATCTTTTCGTAGCTCGATGGATAATTTGATAAGTCGGTGATTCTTTTTTTCTGCGCGCGTTTCATAAGACGATTGACCAACATTTTAATTAATCGAAGAACTCTTGTAACCAAGAATTAGGGTGACGTCAGAGGGAACGAGGAACGGCAATGAGAGAGATACCGTAACTATTGAACAATGTAAGGTTAAATTCCATAATATCGTATATGAATATTAGAATATTATAGTTAACTGAAATAAATCATATATGTGTTGATCATTATGGATAATCCTAGAGAAACTGAATAGAGCACCAGAGCTCCTTTTCTTGAACAAGACGACTATCGATGGGGCAAGCCATAGAATATCATAAAGATTATCATGAAGAGTGGAGATGAGACGTAATCTATTTAACACTGAAACGAACTAGAATTGAAAATCCAGCGAAAGTAGAATTAGGCCTACACTTAGCCATTTCAACCACATCATAAACAAAATGCGGTGTGCTCAAGCCCATTAATATGATCACTTGACAACATTGAGCTTAACGAGTCTATCTCATTGGATATTGTATTCAACCCGGTTTTAATAAAATCAAATCAACTAGCAATTAATGGAAATCCAATTAAGAAAATTCTAACATTCTCTCACTTGGGTGACATTAATTGCAGCCATTTTAAAACATTTTATTTCCAAAATAAGTCTCCGACTGAACAAAGGAAAACAGAAGGGTGGCAACTAACCAAGTACATCAAAAGACCCAAAATACCCATGCTCTCAACATGTTCTATAAAATTAACATGTCTTAGTCCCTTGGTTAAATGGCAAGCAAATATTAATCTGTATCAATATAATCAATAACTAAATGTTAAGATATTTGATTTTTAAATATTTGAAAGCACTAGAATTTTATTGTTCCTTCAAAAGAAAATTGATGGACTTTAATACAATAATTAACCGGTGGTCTAGGAATGGTGTCAACAACCAGAAGAAGCTACGGTAGGTTATAGGGAGCGCTTGTGTTTGGCCAGAATGATACATGCTGGTAGAGCAACGATGCCATTCAGAGCCTCAACTCCATCGGAGTGCTCCTCCTGAACAATGGCAACAATCAACTACCCGCTGATATCGGTCGGAATTCTTTACGCCGGCAAACTTTAGACAAAGATGACAATCTCAGGGTCACGTGCGGTGTGTGACCCTATTCGTGGTTAGATCCGTGACAGCGTTTGGGCTGGAGGCCCACATAAAACCTGATTTTGAAATCAAGGGACTCAATGTGTCATTTTTAAATGTGAGGGACTACATAAAAGTTTTGTTGAAACTACAGGGTACGAATCGATTATTTAACATTATTATTATCATTACCATACTTCATGTAATGCTTGAAGTTCCGAAAATAAAATAAAATAAAACCTTATAAAATCCCTAAAATTAAGAAAACTCTCTTTATTGATTGACATGATACAAATAAATCAATAGACATGCACTCTACTCGACGATCAAAGTTTCACAACCCCGAAGATGGAACACAAGAATATTAGGGATCTAAATCCATATACGTCCGCTCTTGATACTACATATAAGATTAAATTCCAAAATCTCATATATGAATATTCGAATGCCACAATTAACTTAAATACATCTTATCTGTATTGATCGTCATAATCACCATGAATGATACCCAAAGGAACTGAAAAGAGCACCGAAAGTCTAGGCCATCCTCCCCATCTCATCTTCTTAAACAAGAAGACATAAACGATCATAAAAATCATCATGAAGAGTGGAGATGGGACCTAGTTTATTTATAGACATCTAATGAGCCCTTCCATTAAGGACAAACACTGAAGCCAATTAGAACTCAAACTCTAGTAGAATTAGTATGAGGTCTACACTTAGCCGTCTCAACAATATCATAAACAAAATAATGTGTGCTCAAGCCCATTAATATGATCACTTTACAATAGTGAGCTTAAGGAGCCTATCTCATTGGATCTTATATTCAATCCAATTTTAATAAAATCAAGTCAACTAATAATTAATGAAAACCTAATTAATTAAAAAGAATTCAAACAAACAATTTCAATTTATACTTGAAAGGAAGACCATTACTCTTCCACGGTCCCATGGATGTAGGGAAGTTTTTATGAAACACATACGTAAGATCTGTCCTTTTTTATCTCTTTTATTTTCTTTTTGTGCTTTCACTTTAGGTGTACTTTAATCCATACACTAATCATGACATCATGCGATGTCTCATAACTTGTGCAGGGTATGTGTTAGTCATATATATAAATCATTTGGACAATTGATAATATCAAAGGTAATTCCGTAAACATTGTCATTAAATGATTCTCATTTTTAGTTTGAGTAACGCTTCTGTCAGGATTGGCAAAAAGTCATAACTTTTTGCCATCCGATGGGGTTATGACACATGGCATATTAACCTACTGGGAACCCATTCGCTTCACCTACTTACCCACCCATTCCCTTCACCTACTTACCCTCTTCGTTCTCCTCTCACCGCAGGGAAACCAAGCTCCTTCCTCTCCCCCCTCGCTCACCTCCCGATGAGCCGCCATCGTCGCTAGTCCCGCCGGCCAAGGCTCCGGCCATAATGCCCAGCCATGCCCCCAAGCTTCCCATGCCAACCTCTTCCCTCACCGATCTCTGATCTCTCTCTCTCCTCTTCACCTCGCTGTCCGTCGCCTCGCGGAACCCCATCGACAACGACTCTGACCTCCACTCCTCCCTCCCTCTCGCCGACGTTGCTGCTATTCGCCAACGCCGCTGCTATCTGCCAACGCCAAGCTCCACCAGCCCTCGTTGCAGCCGATCGTGCCCTTGGTCAACCGGCTCTTCATTCCGTCGCCGTTGAAGCCTAACTCCAACTCCGGCGAAGCCTCAGCTCCGACGGAGCCCCCATCAACTCCAACCGCCCACCGCCATCCCCCCCTTCTTTTCCAGTGAAGCTGCAGCCACCCGCGGCATCCCCTCCTAATTCCGTCGCTGATGTGACCTCCCCCGAGGTCTCCACGCGCGAGGTCTCCACCTACCTCCTCTTTCTCCACTTCAACTTCTTTATATAAATAAGGAACTGAACTTAATTTCTTGGTACTCAAAAGTAGAGAAAAATCCCAAATATTGTGATATTTAATTCATTTGCTTGATCTAACAATTAGAGTCTGGTCTAACAATCCATATTGAACTTAATTTGCTTCTTGGAGTCTAAAGCCTGATCTAACAATTTATATTTCATATTGTCTAAATTTTCAAGTATTGAGAGATCATATAAGTATGCTTGCCTTAGGGATTGGAATCAATAAATGATTTTCAATGACAAGGTTGATCTCTTGGTTTTATCGAGTTATGGCTTATGATTTGTTTTATTAATAATCTTAAAAATTCCGCTCTCTGAACTTGAAGGCTATGTATGATGAGTACTTATAATGAAGAAGTTGAAATGGACCTTCTTTATGATGATGCTAGTGAAGAACAATATGATCTTAATGCAAAACAAAATGATGCGAATTTGCCTACGGATGATTTGGGGCAAGGAAGTGATGCTCAAGCAAACAGTGGTCAACTCATACCATACATTGGTATGGAATTCGAGGAAGTAGAAGATGCACGTGTTTATTATAATGCCTATGCTAGGCGACAAGGATTTGGTATTCGCAAAAATCATACTCGATTATCAAAGGAAGATAGAACATTGGTTGGGATAGAGTATGTTTGTTCAAGGGAAGAATTTCGTCGTGGCTATTATCAAGACATGGACATAATTTATCCGGAAGCTGCAAAGACTAGAATTGGATGTAAAGCGATGATAGGCTTGAAGAAAGTTGGACAAAAATGGGTTGTATGTAAGTTTGTTATTGAGCACAACCACGAACTTCTAACTCCTAAAAGCACATCAATCCTTCATGGACATAGAAACGTATCAAGTGCTCAACGAAATTTGATAGACACACTCAATGAATCAGGAGTACCTACAAGAAAGATACTTTCAGTGTTAAATAAGGAGGCCGGTGGCGACTTCAATATGTCTGTATTGGTAAAGATGTGGAAAATTATCTGGGCAATAAGAGAAGAGCACGTCTACAAGGGGGAGATGCTCAAAGGATGTATTCTTATTTTCATGAAAGACAAAGTAAAGAGCCGGGTTTTGAGTACACAATTGAAGTTGATGAAAATGGGTGCTTGGGCAATTGTTTTTGGGCAGATGCAAGATCACGAGCTGCGTACCGGTACTTTGGAGAAGTTGTGGCTTTTGATGCAACATATCTGACAAATTACTATGCATGCCATTTGTTCCTTTCACTGGAGTTAATCATCACCACCAATCGGTTATGTTTGGATGTGCTTTACTTGTAAATGAAACAGCAGAGTCTTATGCATGGTTGTTGAAGACATGGCAAGCATCAATGGGTGAACATGCTCCTGCAGCAATTATCACAGATGATGACAAGGCTATGGGTAAGGCAATAGCAACAGTGCTACCAAATACTACTCATAGGTTATGTCTATGGCATATCTCACAAAAAGTTCCTGAGCATTTGGCTCATGTTTACAATAAATATCCAGAATTCAAAGGAGCATTTAATCATTGTATTCATGATACAGTCACAATACAAGAATTTGAGTTAGAATGGAGTGAGCTTCTTGTCAATTATGCTCTGGAAGGGAATGATTGGTTGAATAATCTGTACATGCGGTGTGACAAATGGGTGCATGCTTACTTACGGACAATCTTCTTTGCTGGCATGTCAACGACTCAACGGAGTGAGAGTATGAATAAATTTTTCAAAGATTACGTCTGCTCGAGCACTATTGTGAGTGACTTTGTCCATCAATATGAGAAAGCATTTTAAGGAGAAGGAAGAAGATGTGAGGACAAAAAGTTCTAAACCAGTCATGAGAACCACTTGCAAGATGGAAGAAGAGGCATCAACTATTTATACGAGGAAGTCATTTAAGATTTTCCAAACCGAGCTGCTTAATGTTTCAAAATACATGTCATTTAAAGATCGCGAAGAAGGTAAGAAGAAAATATATAGGGTGGTTCCTTATGGGAAAGACCGTCCAATGTATGAAGTTGAATTAGAAACTGATGTAAAGAAAGCTACATGCAATTTGCAAATGCCATATGTTTAAATTTAAGGGAATTATTTGTACGCACATTCTTCAAGTTTTTATGAAAAAGAACTTAGCAGATAGTCTCCCAGATCATTATATATTAGAGAGGTGGACAATCAAAGCGAAGAACCGTGTCTTATGTGACATACCCATTAGTGATTGTGTTGTTGATGCACCAATGTCTTCTATGTTGATGAGAAATAACTTAATGGTGGAATTTTCTAAGACTGCAGCAATGGGGTCAATATCGAAGGAAAAGTATGATCTTGTTCGCCTTGGCATACAAAAGATTAACCATGAGCTTGATGCAATTGATAAAGGAGCTACAAATTACGGTGATGTAGGAAGTGTCGATAATACTACATCACAAAGCCAGGTACTATCAAATCTTCCATTCACATTGCTAGACCCTACTCAAGTTCGTCGTAAAGGACGACCAAAATCGCTGCGACAGAAGAATCCCAAAGAAAATCAACCTGGGGTGAAAAGAAAATGTACCATTTGCAAGGAAACAGGACATATAAGGAGCACTTGCCCTTTATATAATCAAGCAAGGTATATATTTATTGTTTAATGTGTTTAATGTAAGTTAGTGCCTTGTTTTCAATTCATAGCTTTTTAAGTCAATATGTTTTGCAGGGCTAATGTGAGTATAAGATTGGGTGCTAATATCATGGATTCGACACATGAATTGGGAGGAAATGAGGTATGTAGTGTTTAATTGTATGTTATTTGCAGTTTTTTTCCCCACATCCTTAATTTTTTTTCTATCTAATTTATGAACCAGGAACCTTGCTCATTGCCAACTATGGTTTGCCCATTTGCAACTTCAACTAGAATGTTTCATAATCATGCACCCTCATCGACTACAACGGATTTTGGTGCTGAATGGACATTCAACTAAAGCGGCTAAAACATCAATGAAGTTATTGGGATTTTTTTGCAATAGGTTTTTTAATTACTGGTCTTGTAGAAACAATTAATGGTGTTGTAGTATTTTGTTAGAACTTCATTATTTTTGTTGTGAATGGACTATATGGACTAGTAATACACACTTCATTCCCTCTCTGGATTCTTGGTTTGATACACAGGTCCAATGGATGAAAAAAGTCAGCATTATATTGTGTTCTAAATTTTGTCCATAGTGAGTGAAGGAAGGCATGTGTGTCTTCGTTTGATCAAACTATAGTTCCATCTTAAGTTATTAAACAGCCTGGCAGTCTTAGGTCATCTTGACCAGTAAAAGAGCATATTATATTCCATAATGTGAATAAACATGCTCTTAAGTTCACATGTAATTAGCTAAATTTTTACCTATGAAGCTTTTTTATTTTAAAAAAATGAGAATATGTGCCACTATGTTTGTTTACTGTAATTTGTTGAAGAAAAATAACGATATAGAAGCATTCCTCTTCAGGCTTCGTTGCTGACCTCACGTGCAGCTAAAAAATCTATGTGGCTGATTTCGATTGGCCTGGCAAAAAGCAATAGCTTTTTGCCAAGCCGGACAGAAGTTTTTCCCTTTTAGTTTTGACATAGTTGAAGTATTTTGATTATAAATTTTACATAAAATATTCAAATTGACATATACTTAAACCATTGGAAAGAGAACGAAAAGATCTACAACTTTTATGTTGACGAGATTTTCAAATTTCATCATTTAGTGTATCAAACTGGCAGCCAAAGTATCCAGTGATAAAATAGTAAATAATAACCAAATTTCCAAATGTCATCATCCAGCGGCTGATTTCAACGGCTGATTTCCAATCGACCATATTTTGGATAATTATTTTAATAACCGTCATCGATGTGTTCTGATTATTTTGATCATAACTTTCTCATACGATGTCCAAATGAGTTGTTTTGTGAACCGATGGAAAGGAAATTTGAAGAACTACAACTGTTATGTTTGAAGGTGTGAGGACCTGTTACTCCAACCCGGTCTGACCGCATTGGGTCAAGGGCTTAGCTTAGTTGGTTTTGGCCCAGTTGGCCTTGGGTTGCGATCGGTGATCGCATCGCTGTTTTTAGACCCCAAAAGCAATTTAGTAAATTGCGCCTTCGTGGTCGGTTTCACACCCGCGTAGTGCACACACAGCCTTGATTGATGTACGTGATTGAATAGATCCAGTAGGAGTGTTCGGGATCGACAGATCCGGACGGGATTGCGAAGAGATATCACAATTTGGAGTTTAATCGGACTTGGTCCGATTAAACTGACTAAGCTATGTTGGTTCAGCCACTTAAGTGGCTTAACCCTCTTTTCTCTCTCCCTTTCTTTATTTTTCCCCTTTTCTTCCCCTGCTTTTCCCCGCGCCTGACCCATCTCTTCTTCTCCTTCGCTCGCGATGACACCAGCCTCTCCCCTCTTCTCCGGAGCTCCTTTGCCACCGTTGCCGGCCGCCGTCTCCTTCGAGCTCTCCTTCCTCAGATCCAGCTAGAGTTCCTCTTCCCCGAGCTCTCTCCCTCCTCCTTCCCTTTCTCTCTTCCTCGGCAACATCCGTTCCTCCCCGGCGATCTGGAGGTGGCGGCGGCGGCCTACGCCTTCCTTCCCTTCCCGCGGCGGCTCTTCTTCCCCTATTTTCCTTCTTCTCCGGCGACGGCTGTGGCTAAGGGAGTGCCCGGTGGACACCCAGCGACTCCAGGCAGCTCTGCGATGAGCTGGAGACGACGGCGGCGACGGAGGACGGCGGATTAGCAAGGATTGAAGACGGAATTGGCGTTTAAGACAGGGTTTCTAACTTGATCTTTGGGTTAAGCTTAAGTTAGTGTTTGATTGTTCGATCTGTTGTTTTATTTGTGCTAATTAGTTCCTCTAAGCATGCTAAATTACTGATTGAAGTCTATGGAGATTTGATTGAGATTTATTTGGGTTTTATGCATGTTTTTCCCGGATTTCATCAAAGCTCTGTTTTTCTGCGAGCTAAGCTGTTCTAGCTCAGATCGTGGCTCGTACGTGCATGATCTCATTTGATCATCAAGATGAGAGTTGTAGATCTTCGGATCTACTTCCTATTGCCGCTGAAGTCAAAATTTTCGGAGTTTTCTACGATTTATGGTGATTTTTCTTCGGATCTGCGACGAGACCGAAATTAGTGAATTGATTAGTGAATTCCGCGAAGACTAGCCATTAGATTAATCCAATTCTTGGGCTGCATGTTCCTAGTATGCTAATATACATTTTCCCAAGGTTGATTTTCAATTCGACGTCGTTTGGACGCCGAATTGATAAGATTTCATCCCCTCTAACTAGGGTTTAATATAGAAATCCAAGAATTAGCTTGTTAGTGGATTCCTATGTTCTAATTAGTCCCTCGATCCATGCTTAGTAATTGATTGAAGCTTCATGCAAATTGATGTGGATTTTTCCCGATTTTTGGAAGTTTTTCCCGGATTTTGCCGAAGCTTAGTTTTTCTACGAGCTGAGCTGTTCTAGCTTAGATCTGGGCTCGTACGTGCATGATCTCGTTTGTTATCAAGATCAAAGTCATAGATCATCGAATCTACTTTCAATTTACGCTTATTTCATAATTTTCGGATTTTCGTATGACTTATTATGAATTGTTCCCTGATCTGCGACAAAACTGAATCTTTGATAAAAGCTTGGGTTTTTGGCCGAAAATGGAGTTTTTCTTGATCTGTTTGCTTCAGTCTTCTCGTAGTAAATTTCTAAGGTGGTTAGATATCATGTATATGAATTCTAGGATATTTATGAAGGATTTATGCCGAGTTTTAAGTATGTGTAGCTTTAGGTTTCAATCATGCAAATATTATCTTTCCTCGCAATTAATGTTAATCTTGTTAGATTTATGTGTGTATTTAATTGCGTAGAATAAACGGGCTGACAGTATGCCCTTTACCACTTCATGGTTGAACCAAGGGAGTTATGCCCTTGGGATGTTTAGATAATTGAACGGGCCGAAGGTGTGCCCTAGATTGTATCCACTATATTTATTGTTGTTGTTGTGATTGCGTGGTCGGGGTTGTGCCTCGTTATAGAAATTACTGTTGACGGCTGTGGATGTCATTGTAATGCCGAAATTTTGATTGAATGTGGTGTTGCTTGTTTACGGCCCGTGGGCACCGTTATAATATTGGATGATTGTAATTTAGACCTTTATCTGCTTTAGTCCCCTTACTATGTTTACTCTTTGGCAAGCTGTAGGCTATGCCTAGCCCTGTATGTTGTGATGTCATACTGTTGCATGCTTATCTTTCTGCATTTCTGTGCGCGTGAGCATTCCATGCATTTGCTTGCATTAGAAGCATTAAGGATAGGTGGTAGGCGATGGATTCGATCGCCGATCCGGGGTTCTCGGGTAGTCCGGGTCTAGCCCGAGGACCGGGGTTTGGGGTAGTCGAGGATTAGGACGTGATTGTCATCAATGACTATGTTTGATATTATTTGAGGATTATTAGGTAGTCGGACTGGAATATTGTGGTTGAGGTTTAGAGGTCGTGTTGTTTCTCCAAGGCCAAGTGCTAAGGATGGATGTCGATGCGTTCCCTGACATGTGTGTCCCCATGAGAGATGATATGACTGGGCAGGGTGGTACCTGGACAGGAGCCCGCAGTCTTTGTTTCCTCTCGTTTGTTCTTGGGTAAGGGTGATCTCGCATGGTACCGTTCCCCTGTTGGTGCTTAGGGTGATCTTAGTAATATGTTCAAGAGAGAGGTTCATGACAGGAGCCCTTGGGACATCGATAGGGTTATGGGACCCTTGACATTCCTTAGACTTAGGCGGAGAGACAACACAGTTGTCGTTTTCCTTCCTTCAGTGTGACGTAGAATAGCGTAGAACCCTACTGAGCTTTGTTTCTCACTCCTACCTGGGCTGCATCGGCGATGCAGGTCGATGCAGTTCCTTCTTTTTTCAGGTAGTTGCGGCTTAGAGGCGACACTCCCCTTGGCGGCGTGTGAGATCGAGGACAACATCACTTTATCTTATTCAATTGATGTACATCCTTGAATGTATGAATTGTAATATGAAGGAGACATGTATTTGTATTTCAATTTGATGTAAATTGATCAGAGATTGCTGTACTCAGAGGACTTGAACCATTATTGTATCTTTTTAAAGTTAATTGAGTATTGTAGTGGTTAATTTGTATTATGATTTGATGATAGGATAGTTTAAATAAATTGTGAATATTATAATCATGCATCAGGTTTAAAAGTGATGTTTACAAGGGAGACTCTTGTCGCTTGATTTTAGATTTAGGACCTACACGTCCCTGCCTAGATGGGTTTTCTGGGTCGGGGCGTGATAGAAGGTTTTCCAAATTCAAAGGTTATCATCGGCCAAATTGCAGTGGAAGACAAAGATGCTTTATCTGATGGCAGATTCGTAAATAACTGAAGATGTCGACTAGTTATGCAATTCTGTCGGTTTTAGATTCAATTCTGACAGTTCCAAATCAGTTCTAAGACAGTTCAGAGCAGTGTCAAGATAGTTCCAGAGCAGTTCATACGGTTTCAAGATAGTTCCAGAACAGTTCAAACGGTTCCAAAATGATTACGTCAGAAACTATAAAAAGCAGGAAGATGAAGAAGAGATCTATCTCCCGAAATCAAAAGCAAACCAGTTTTTTATATTTATTTCCAATGTAGGCTTTTATCTTTATTTTCAATGTAGCCTTATTTATCTTACTGAAGCTTTTTGTTTCCTTTAATTTCCTGCAATGAAGTTTTTTATTCATTGGAGTAGTGCTAGTATAATTCCATTCATAGGAGTAGTTCTAGCATAGTTCTATCACTCATAGGAGTAGTTCTAGTATAGTTCATCACCCATTATTCTCATTTTCCATGACTTATAATCATTCATTTTGTCTCCACTTCTCCTATTCCATTTTCCACTATCTTTACTTCACATCCATTTTTTCTGTAGCTTCAACACCTCTATTCGAATTGAGTGTTTGAAGTAGTTGAACCTAAACACATTTAGACATTTTGACTATTTTGACTCTGCCGGTTGACGACAAGATTTCCTGGTCAACAGTATGATTAAAGTGCATTTACAACCCTAAGTTCGGATGATAAATTAAGCTATTACAAAAAAAACGAATCGCCACCGAGGACCCTGTAATCCATCCCATAAGACACCAATTTTTGTTGTTGCAGTGTGAAATTTTTCTCCCGCATGTGTAGTGGTCCAAAAGCAAAATAGAAACCGTCACAATTCAAAAATAAGTGGTGGCTACAAGATAAATTGGAAAATGTTGGTTCTGGGCTTGAGCTTTGGGTCGCCTATGGTGGGCAAGGTCCAAGTCTGCATTGGCCCATAATCCACACCATTAAATCTTAGCGCATGTTTGATTCTAGTATAGGTACAACCAATCCCAAAATCGGCTGCACCAATTCTGAAATAACAACCAAATAAAGTGGGATTCCGAGATAGTTCTTATCCCGGATTTCAGCGTCATTATCCTGGAATTATAATCTTTTCTTCTTTAATCAAGTTAATTATGTCGAATAATTTATTCAAAAGTTGAGGTGAATATATGTATTATAATATTAATAAAACAAGAAAATATTATTATTTAAATTATATGCGTTATTGTTATGAATGTATCATGGAAATAGGTAATCCCCTTGCTTGCTCACTTCTAACTCATATTTCATGCTAATTGCAAGTGGACAAGGAGAAGAGGGGATATGAGAAGAGGAACTCTACTTCTAAGAAGATAGCAAGGAGAAGAAGCAATACGAGATGAGGAGCTCAATCTCACCACATCCTTTTCTTGTTCATCCATGCCTATTTATAGGCAAATGGGAGGATATGAAGACAAAGCATCATTGAATGCTTTTGTCTCAATCCAATTTCCATCAACAAGGCTAGTCATTCATCAAGACTAGTCATTCATCAATAGTGGGCATGTGATCTCATTCACATGCACACATTTTACAATACTCCCTCTTGAATGACTAAAATATGCCTCGTTACAAAACTTTGCTAAGAAAAACCCAGTGGAATAAAAACTTAGCGAAGGAAAAGAGTACACCATTTTTGCCTAGAAAGGTATTAGGCCATCATGACTGCCTCGTTAAAACCTTGCCAAAGAAAACCCAGTCGGAAAAACCTTGGCGAAGGAAAAAGAGTACAGTACCTGAATACCTTCTAAGATTATAACTCCCCCTCATAAAGATATGAGATAAGCTTCAGGTGCTCAGCACAATAAATCCTTGAGACGACGCATCCCGATGCCATGCACTAGCTTTTTGAAGGTTGTCGTTGGTAGTGCCTTTGTAAATAAATCAGCTGAGTTGTCACTAGAGCGTATCGATATCACCGCTCTCCTGGAGCTCATGCGTGTAGAAGAATTTTGGAGATATGTGCTTGGTCCTATCGCCCTTGATATAACCGCCTCTAATTTGAGTGATGCATGCGGCATTATCTTCATATAATATCGTCGGGATATTCCTGATTGAAGATAACCCACAAGTGCCTTGAATATGCTCTATCATGCTTCTCAACCATATACACTCTCTACCTGCTTCATGAATGGCAAGTATCTCAGCATGATTTGAAGAGGTAGCAGTTAGTGTCTGCTTCATAGATCGCCAACATATAGCAGCGCCGCCATATAAAAAAATATAGCCGGTTTGTGACTTGGCCTTATGTGGATCAGAGAGATAACCAGCATATGCGTAGCCGACTAACTGTGGTATCGAATTATTTGGAAAAAATAGTCCGAGATCTGTAGTTCCACGAAGATAGCGTAGAATGTGCTTGATGCCATTCCAATGCCTTCGGGTCGGTGCAGAACTGAATCTTGCTAATAAATTGACTGCAAAGGCTATATCGGGCATTGTGCAATTTGCCAGATACATGAGAGCTCCAATTGCGCTAAGATATGGTACTTCAGGATTAAGAAGTTCTTCACCATCTTCATGAGGACGAAAAGGATCTTTCTTCACATCAAGAGATCGGACAACCATTGGAGAACTCAATAGATGAGTTTTGTCCATATAAAATTGTCTTAGAACCTTCTCTATATAATTTGATTGGTGAACCAATATTCCATTTGAAAAGTGCTCGATCTGCAGGCCGAGACAAAATTTTGTCTTTCCAAGATCTTTCAATTCAAATTCCTTCTTTAAATAGTCAGATGCCTTAGTGAGCTCTTCAGGAGTCCCAATTAAGTTTAAGTCATCGACATATATTGCAATAATAGTAAATCCGGAATTTGATTTCTTAGTGAAAACACATGGGCAAATTTTATTGTTTATGTATCCCTCTTTCAGGAGGTATTCACTGAGTCGATTGTACCACATCCGGCCAGATTGTTATAACCCATATAAGGATCTTTGAAGTTTAATAGAATACAGATCCCGAAATTTATTTGCTTCAGGCAATTTAAGTCCTTCAGGGACTTTCATATAAATGTCACTATCTAGTGACCCATATAAGTATGCCGTGACTACATCCATTAGATGCATATCTAGTCTTTCTGAGACTGCTAAACAAATCAAGAAGCGAAAGGTTATTGCATCCATTACAGGGGAGTATGTCTCCTCATAGTCTATACCAGGTTTCTGCGAGAAACCTTGTGCTACAAGCCGTGCTTTATATCGCACAATCTCATTTTTCTCATTTCGCTTGCGTACAAATACCCATTTGTATCACACTGGTTTGACATCTTCTGGTGTCTGGACCACAGGTCCAAAAACATTTCGTTTTGCCAGCGAGTCTAATTCAGCTTTAATAGCTTCTTTCCATTTTGGCCAATCAACTCTACGTCGACATTCTTCGACAGATTTTGGCTCAGGTTCTTCATTACTTCCAGTAATGTCAAGAGCAACTGCATATGCAAATGAGTTGTTGACAACAATTTCATGTCTGTTCCACCTTTTCTCAGTGTGCGCACAATTTATCGAGATCTCATGATTTTCAGATATCTGTACCTCTTCTGGAGGCGCCTAAACCTCTTTGGGAGGTGCTTGAACCTCTTCGGGGGATGTCTCTTCAGGGGTATCAGTCTTTTGGCCAGTTTGTTCTTGTACCCTTCTTTTCCTTGGGACCTTATCCTTGGCTCCAATAGGTCTCCCACGCTTCTGGCGTGCTTTAGATTCACATGCTTTATGACCCTCGGATTGTTCTTTTGGAACATCAATCCGGGCTGGAGCATTTGCAGCTGGAATATGTGACTTTATCACTCGTTGTGAATCAGTAAATGCATCATGCATCTGATTCGCAATTTTCTGTAAATGTATAATCTTCTGAACTTCGAGTTCAGTTTGACTTGTTCTAGGATCAAGATGAGACAACGTCGAAATGTTCCATACAACTTCATTTTGAGTTTCTGGCTTCTTCTTTTCTCCCCCTAATGGTGGGAAAACTGACTCATCAATGTGACAGTCAGCAAAACGTGCTCTAAACAAATCCCCTGTTAAAGGCTCTATGTACTTAATGATAGAAGGGGAGTCAAAACCAACATAAATACTAAGCCGGCGCTGAGGACCCATCTTGGTTCTCTGAGGTGGAGGAATTGGAACATGAACTGCACATCCAAAAGTCCTTAAGTGAGAAATATTTGGTTGCTGGCCAAAGACAAGTTGTACTGGTGAAAATTTATGATATGCAGATGGCCTGACTCGGATCAAAGATGTTGCATGCAATACAGCATGTCCCCAAGCTGAGACAGGTAACTTGGATTTCATAAGCAATGGTCTAGCTATCAGTTGGATGCGTTTGATAAGTGATTTTGCTAGGCCATTCTGAGTATGTGTATGCGCAACAGGGTGTTCTACATTTATCCCTATTGATACACAATAATCTAAAAATGCTTGAGATGTAAACTCACCAGCATTGTCAAGACGAATTGTCTTGATGGGATAGTCTGGAAACTGAGCTCGTAACTGAATGATCTGAGCTAAAAGTTTAGCAAAAGCAATGTTACGAGTGGATAAAAGACATACATGTGACCATCTTGTGGATGCATCTATTAAGACCATGAAATATCGAAATGGTCCACTTGAAGGATGAATGGGCCCACATATATCACCTTGGATTCGCTCCAAGAAATTTGGAGATTCAGAGGTGACCTTAGAAGGGGATGGTCTCACTATTAGCTTTCCTTGGAAGCAAGAAGCACATGGATATTTACTAGCCAAAAGAATCTTCTGGTTCTTAAGATTATGTCCATGTGAATTCTCAATGATTCGACGCATCATCACCGATCCAGGGTGACCAAGTCGATCATGTCAACGCATAAAATCACTTGGATTAGTGCACTTCTGGTGCATCACAGCATGTGATTCTATTGGTCTTATTTTCGTATAGTATAGACCAGAAAAAAGGGCAGGAAGCTTCTCAAGTACATGCTTCTGGCATGAAACTGTAAGTGTGATGCATAGATACTATATACCAGTTTCATTCGTCGTTTCCATATGATATCCATTACGACGTAAATCCTTGAAACTGAGTAAATTTCTTCTGAATTTAGTAGAGTATAGTGCATCATTAATAGATAGTTTTGTTCCTATGGGCAAAACTATGGTTGCTCTCCCGGAGCCTTCTATCAGGTCTGCAGGACCCGATATTGTATTAACATTCGACTCTTTTAATGTTAATTGTGAGAAGTACTTACGATCTTGGAGGATCGTGTTTGTGGTTGCACTGTCTGCAAGACATGCGTCGCCATCCATCTGGGAAACAATTAGAGCAATATATACATTCATAGAAATATGCATGAACTACAAAGCGTTCAAAGATACATAGAGAAAACAAGCAAAGTACATATTAGTAGATATAAGCATACTTATAATACATGATTTCAGTAGGTGTCCATCCATTCCTCAGATCCTACGATGAAGTCTGATACATCTAGAGACGTACCAACCATGGGGTTACCAGGAAGGGGAATATCAGCCAGGCCATCAAAATCTGTGAAGTTCATTTCAGCACATTTCTTCTTTCCCTTGGCTGTGTGCTGCTCCACAACATGCTTGGGTGCACGACAGTTGCGAGACCAGTGCCCTTTTCCCCCACATCGGTAGCATTCATCATCATTCTTCTTGGAGGTTCCGTCTTCAGGCTCATTTCTCTTTCTATTTTCTACTTGATCATTCTTAGGGTAGGGAGTAGGATCACTATTTCCTTCGCGGTAGTAATGGAACCTGTCATTATATCGCCCACGACCACGGCCTCGTCCACGCCCGCGTCCACGGCCACGGCCTCGTCCACGCCCGCGCCCACGACCACGGCCTCGTCCACGCCGTCGTCCGTGGCCATGTCCACGATGGGCATTAACATTTGCTTCAGGAAATGGGGCAGAACCAGATGGACGAGACTCATGATTTTTTAACAGAATTTGGTTCTGTCTCTCAGCTCTAAGTAAGGCATCAATCAGTTTAGAATACTTCTTATAATCACGTTGCCTATACTGCTGTTGTAAAATCAAGTTCGAGACATGGAAGGTGGAGAATGTCTTCTCAAGTTTGTCTTGGTCAGATATGGGTTGGCCACATAGTTCTAATTGAGATGTGATTTTGTGGAAGGCTGAATTGTATTCACTAACGGTCTTAAAATCCTGAAGGCGTAGGTGCATCCAGTCGTATTGGGCAGTAGGGAGGATAATAGTTCTTAAGTGTTGAAACCTATCACTTAGGTTTTTCCACAAATCTAGTGGGTCCCTCACAGCAAGGTACTCATTTTTAAGGTCTTCATGGATGTGGTGACGGAGAAATATAATGGCATTGTCTTTTTCATTTGGCGTTGCAACATTCCCCTCCTTAATAGTGCTCTCCATGTTTCTAGCATTTAGATGGAGTTCAGCATCCAGCGCCCAGGATAAATAGTTACTGCCGGTAACATCTAGGGGAAGGAACTCCAACTTCACTAAGCTAACCATGATCAGACTGTACAAAATAAATATGCCAAGAATTAAATAAAAGAAATAGCAGCAAATTTTTTTTTTTTTTTTTTTTTGAGCCCAGGTTTTCCTGGCGGATCGGTGATCCGGATTCGAACCTTAGGCTTCATTCCCATAAGTCCGAGCGACCGCACTGGCCAACTCAGACGACCCCGGATGGCTGATAATATCCCGCACTAAAATGCATATATAGTGAATGACTAATATGAACTGTAGATATCAGAGCATTAAGCAAATACACACTTTATGTATTATAATAAAAATTAATGCATGTACTTCTGGTACTGAAAATATTTTCGCACTTCAGGTACGAGATTATGTGCTTTAGGCACAAGATAGTGTTTTGCACTTCGGGTGCAAATTAAATGCTTCAGGCACTATTGTAGTAACTTGTGCTTCAGACACCAAATTGTGTGCTTCAGGCACTCTCTTAATTTGTACTTCGGATACAAGAAATTTTGTACTTCTGGTACAATCATTTTACCATGTGTGTTTCAGGCATCACAATGGTTTATTCTTCATATATAGCTTGTAGTTCAAAATATTATATGATCCAGGTTAGAATAAATGTAACCATGATCCAGGTTAGAATAAATGTAACCAGTACAAAATAATAGGTAGTAAGATATACCTGACTGGTTCTCTCCTTTTCTCTATGTGGCAGAATCTCGTGCTGATAACGTGTTATGAATGTATTATGGAAATAGGTAATCCCCTTGCTTGCTCACTTCTAACTCATACTTCATGCTAATTGCAAGTGGACAAGGAGAAGAGGGGATATGAGAAGAGGAACTCTACTCATAAGAAGATAGCAAGGAGAAGAAGCAATACGAGATGAGGAGCTCAATCTCACCACATCCTTCACTTGTTCATCCATGCCTATTTATAGGCAAATGGGAGGATATGAAGACAAAGCATCATTGAATGCTTTTGTCTCAATCCAATTTCCATCAACAAGGCTAGTCATTCATCAAGACTAGTCATGCATCAATAGTGGGCATGTGATCTCATTCACATGCACACATTTTACAATAGTTATCATATTATATGTATTTTCATATTATTAAGTAATTGATTAAACCCAAGGTGAATATTATATGCATTATCATATAATTAATTAAACTACCAATATGTCCCATAAAAATTCAAAAGTGGAATTTACTTATTTAGATTTATTTTAATAATATATATTAAAATAATATTATTATATTCATATAAATGGGTTCGCATGAGGATGCGTTGATTGTATGATCATGCCATGTGACCATACTATGCCCACGGCGCCGGCAAGAACGCCCTCAACCGTGAGGACCCATTCCTCTAACCTGGCTTGACCGCGTAGGTCGGGATCGTACCAAATTGGCTTGTTTTCGCGTCAAGCGTGATCTGGTTGATCGCATTGTTGCTTCTGGACCCCAATGAAAATTTGATAAATTGCACCTTGGCGGTTGGTTTCACACCTGCGTAGTGCACACACAGCCCTATGTTTGATTTGTGTGCTTATTAGAACCTTAAGCGGGCTTGGGATCGAAAGATCCAAGCTCGGGCATGTAAAAGCTTGTATTTAGGACAGCTGGCGGCCCATGAGTGATCGGTCGCTCCATGGAGCGATCAATCGGACATGTGTCGGCTGTCCGGATAAGGACGCGAACCGACCTAGTCCGATCGATCGGTCTGAAGGACCGATCGATCAAACTCGAGCCTATAAGTAACCCGAGACCCTTATGTTTTTCTGATTTTTCTTCTCCACTCCTCCTACCTTAGAAATTGTCGTTTGGAGCTTGACCCAGAGGCTTGGGAGGCTTGCCAGGAGCTAGAGGAAAAGATCTACACCCTCCTTGGACGGTTTGATTGAGAATCAAACGTGGATTTTGCGTAGTTTGGTAGGTTTTCTTCTTTAATCCTTAGATTAGGTGTTCTTCATGGTTTTAATTGTTTGTTCTTCATTTAAACTATGCTAGTTGATACTTAGTAGCTTGATTATCATATGATAAGAGTTTGGTAGGATTTGGTTTTGATTTGATATGGATTTAAACAAGTTTTTCCATATGTTATTGTCGCGCCCCGACTCGCGTAGGCCCAACCGGGCCGGGCGACGCGAACCGAAACCTAACCTACTGCGGAAAATTTGGCGAGGTTTCCCTCTAATCATAGTGGTCTCTCTAGCAATTCATAATCATCATGTATTAACATACAATTACAAACCTCAAGACTGAAACTGAATATATTACAAATCCTCAACAGGGTAAAAGTTATACAAAATCTCTCCCGTAGGAGGCTAACTAAGCAAAAGGGTATAACTGATGATCACCGCACCTCAAGCACCGCCAGACGCCGCCACGTCACCAAACACCGGCCCGGTAGAGGCGACCGAAGAAGAGCTAGCACCAGGACCTGCAAAACGCAGCCCGGATAAGAGTGAGCACTAAGCTCAGCAGGGACGCTGCACTACAATACTCACAAGGGAGGGAACACAACAGTGCCGCCCCCAAGTCTACCCTGGGTATATACAAGGGTCCCATAACCCTACCGGGAGTTCGTGAACGCGGGCCCAAACACTGCAGACTCTCAACAGGAGACAAGACACTGTTTGGCGGGCAAGGACACCGCTGGGTAGGCACTCCTCGACCCAAGAGTCAAGAACACCGGACACCGGCTACACCTCAGATTCAACTTGGAGATGACACGACCTCTAAACCTCAAACAACATGTATTCAGGTCATCTAACCCTATCATCGATATCGACTGAATACTACAAATCGAGTCCTGGACTACGCTACGCACAACGGTCCTAGAGCTAAATTCGGACTACCCGAAAGCCCCGGATCGGAGATCAACCCATCGCCAACGTTCTACACAAAGCAACTAATGCACAACACAATGCATTCTATGATCATACGCATGATAATTCAGGTAAGCATGCAACAGTATGTGATGATACATCAAACAAGGTCTGGGCACGGCACCCTGCCGGCCTGGGGTGGTGGACAGGTAAAAGGTCTAGGAGCTGCTACAGTGGTACCACCACCAACTGTCAGCAGTCCACCACAACACCTGCATCGGGAAGCAGCCCCACAAACAACAGCTGACAGATATCACAAATAAAGCCCTCGGCGCACGCCGACATACAAGGCTAAGGAAAGCTGTAGGGCTACCCGTCTGTTTATTCTAAACATCCCGGGAGTCATCACTCCCCCGGTTCACCACTGCCCCTATTATAGGGCTAACATGCTTAAACATATATACCATGTATAATGCGGTAAGGAAAAACCGTCATACAAAGCCCCAGGGGCAAAAACCATTTGAAAAACACCCCTCGGCTAATAAGAGATCGATCTTTCTTCCAGGGAAGATCGATCTTCTTAGTGCTTGGGAGAAAAATCATCCCTGTCAACCGAAAGAGATCGATCTTCTTCACCAGAAGGATCGATCTTCTTCGTGACATGGAACCCACCATACCAGTCTAGGCAATGATCGATCTTCTCCAACCGAAGGATCGATCATGCTCGGGCTGGGCCTGAGGCCCCACAAGGGATCGATCTTCCCTCAAAGGAGATGATCCGAATGGGTTCTCCGGCGATCGGACGGCGAGAAATACTGTCGCGCCCCGGCCCAGAAAACCCATCCGGACCGGGACACGAGGGGGGGGGATTCCTACATCTACTAACAACAACTGGCGGAAACAGTTACAAAAGAAACAGAGAACGGAAGTAAATCTAACTACTATTATTACAAAACTGAACATACAACAGAGTTACATTAAGATTTACATAAACCAGTCCTCATGTACAAAAGATGTTAAAAGACTCAAAAAGGTTACATCGACAGAGGTCTCCCGGAAGGCACATCAGAAGCCATCTTGGCCCTCAAACATGCCCTGATGTCGTCGCGCCACCATAGGACGAGCAACTGGGGCCCATCGAAGGAGTGCTGGTACATGCACCTGCAAACGCCGCCCGGGTAGTAGTGAGCACTAAGCTCAGTAGGGTTCTACTCTACGACACACACAAGGAAGGGTAAACTGCAACTGAACTAACTCTGTGCCAAGTACTGAGGCCTGCCAATGACTCCATAAATCCCGTCAATAACCCGAAGGGTACCTGTCCAAAGTACGTCCCTCCGACAGCCACTGTTCAAGGTTGGACATTCTCCGACATTCCCTGACACAGGGTGGACATGACGATACCAGTAGGACACCTGATCAGTCACAAAATATGCATAATTCACCCATTCAACTGGGCTTTGTTAGCTCTCAAGCAATGCATTTTTAATATCTTTTCATATGGTTTCCGGTACAAGAGCTTACAAAGAGAGTTGCATCGATTTCAAGCCCAAAGACATCAATTATACAGATTCATCCTTATTTGGATCGATCTAGGAATATTGGGATCGATCCCAAAGCAGTTTGGATCGATCCAGAACCCTTTTCCAGAGAGCCAGACTTTCTGCCATACATTGGATCGATCAAGACCCTTAATGGATCGATCCAAAATCTTTTTCCAGAGAGCCATGACTCTCTGTTACACATTGGATCGATCCATAATCCTTTTCCAGAGAGCCATGATTCTCTGTTACACATTGGATCGATCTAGACCTTTAATGTATCGATCCAGAATATGTGGATCGATCCAGAATATGTGGATCGATCCAAATTCATATTGGATCGATCCAGAAGCCCTTTCCAGAGAGCCATGACTCTCTGTAACATTTTGGATCGATCCAAACTCATATTGGATCGATCCAAGCCGTTAGAAACCCAAAATTTGACATCTTGGATCGATCCAAACCTATTTGGGATCGATCCAAGATCGACTGACGGGTAAAAACGGACGGTTCTGATCTGATCCGCGGGTCCATGACTTGGGGCATATAAATAGAGGTTTTGGCTCTTATTTTAGGATATTTTCTCCCATCTTTTCCCTCTTTTCTCCAGCCTTGTTCCCCCTTAGAGTGAGAGAGAGATTGAGTGCTTCAAGGGGTGGATTTTGATGGAGAAGATGGGTAAAGCCTCCTCTTCCATGGATATCCTACCCAAGATGAGTAGCTAAATCCCTCCTCCTTGGGAATTTCATGATGTCTTAGGGCTTTCTCTTAGATTTCTCTTTTGATTTTTGATGTAATGACTCTTGTGAGATGGTTTTTGTATGAATTTTCATGTAATTCTATATTTCTTTAATGAACTCCATTATTGAATGGTTGAATACCTTGTTTTGCATGTGATTACTTAAGAATAAGATGATGCTTACTAGATGTTTGATTCAATTCCTCAAAGAAGAGGCTATGCTAGAACCATAGCCAACTCTATGGGATGAATCCTTGATCTAGGGATAGGATCTTGAGGTGCTAGAACCACCCCAAGCCAAAGCTATCCTACCCACTATTCTTGACTTAGATGAGGGATGGGATTGAGGTATTAAACTCATCTCAATCCAAAACCTTATCCATACAAAGCCTTGACCCTTTGCCAACGATATGACCTTAACCCTGCGATTGTTGAGCTATGATCGAATTAGAGCCTCGATCATGGATCTTTACCTTGTGATTCAAGCGATGAGATGATCCTAACGCGACTTCTCATTAGCGGCAAGCGATACTAACCCTACGCTCGTCGATCTCCTAATTTAGACCATCCCTTGAGTGTCATTCATCTTGATTCATAGAGATAATATTTAGACCCTAATTCGGATTGGAATTCCCTAGGACTTCTTCCTTGATAAATTTCCTCCTTAGGAATACTATAGTTAGAAAACTCCAATAATCAATTCAATTGTTCTCAACTATTGTAGAGACTATATTGCATTTGTAATTCGACCATCCAATTCCTTGAGGATTCGACCCGTACTCCCATTAACTACGTTGTAGTTAAGTAGTAGTCCGGTAATTTGTTTTATCCGCCTTTGATATAATTAACGACACATTTCAAGGCGCGTCAACACCCCTCTCCAAGCGGGATCTCCACATTTGACGGAACAATCGTGGTTATGACAACCAACTCTCAGCACTCCAAGCAACAGAGCTAACATGACCTTTAAACTCCAACTCAAAAGCTAAGGCTTGCCAGGGAGCCCACAAATCCCATCGGTACCCCCAGGGTTCCTGTCCATGTACCCCTCTCCTGCCACAACAAGGAGAACCTCAGCACATGTAGGACACCCTTACCCATGCTGGATACCAAGCATGACGACACATGTCGGGGTAACGACATCTACCTCTTAGCAATTGATACAGGAGTACTAGGGACAAACCCCATGCCTCTAATGCACAATCAACAATGCATGCAACAGTATAAACATGCAACAATCAAGGGCATACCTTCGGCCCATTTATACTAAACATTCCCAAGGGTCATGACTCCCTCGGTTAACCACAAAGCGATGTACAAACCGTAAAACGTGTTGTACACCGGCTGTTCCTCAAGAACAGAGAAACCGGAAAAATCTGAGTCTAATCATGCTCAAATCCTACTAAAATCTCAACTAAAGCTTATGAAATTTAAACAAAAAATTATATTAAGCAAGAGGAAGCCAACCACATAAAGAACAGTAAGATCAAACGGCTAGAATAAGAGAAACCCATTAAACACTCACGTAGGTAGAACACCTACCGGAAAACGAAATCCTCAGTTGATTCCCCACAAACCAGTCACCAATAGAGTTTCAAACCACACCAGAGATCTTCCTCACGCCGCCACGGTTCCAACGAGCCTTCAAACGCTCAAAACGGTGGCCGGAGGAGGGAGAACAGTGGAGAAGAAGGTTCAGCCGGAAACAGGGGAAGCAGAGCTCGCGGAAGAAGAAGAAAGAAGAAGGAAGAAGAAGAGAAGGAGAAGAGGAAGAAGAAGAAGGAAAAGGGAAGGGGAAAGCCAGGGAAGGAGGGGGGAAAGGGGGAGCAGAGGAGAGAAAGTCTCCTCTCCCCTGACAGCGGAGAGCGACGGCCACGACGGCCGTCCTCTCAAGGAAGAAAGACGCCGACATGCTACAGTATCCGGAACGATCCAAGGCCAAGAGGGATCGATCCAAGACTTGGCTGGATCGATCCAACACTAGTTTGGATCGATCCACAAGTCAAAAACCTCATAAACGGATCTAGTCAAACACAATCATCAATCAGAGGTTGTGTGTGCACACGCGGGTGTGAAACAAACTGATAAAGGCGCAATTTACCAAATTGCCCTTGTGGTCAACAACGAGCTATATGAATAGAGGGACATGTCCTCACAAATACCGCCGGAAAAATACAACCAAACCCCCCAAAACTCTGGGATCTGGTAGATCAAGGAACCACGAGTCCAAAACCGGTGAGATCATGGAAAAGCAACATGTATTTTAACAGATATAAGCAAAAGATCACAATCAAGCCGGAAAATCTCCAAAAACCCGAAAGATTATAGGTAGGATCCCTACCTATGCAATAGGAGCTTCAACCCAAGCTACTAAGCCTTGGATCGTCCTCAAACTCCTTCAAAATCGTCAGGATTGAGCTCAAGATCCCCGGATTTCAAAAGAGTTTAAAGAAATCCGTTACGTCCGCTTTATAGGCGGACGAACCGACCTATGAGGGATCGATCTTTCCTCAAGAGAAGATCGATCTCTCATGACGATCATAGCTTGACTTTCTGGCACAAGGAGATCGATCTCTTAGCCAAAGAAGATCGATCTTATTTGTGCATAAAGCTAAACTTGGGCAATAGCTCAAGCCCAAATCCAGATCTTTCGATCCCGAATCCCACTAACCATTCTAGCCAAACATTATTACAAACATGGTCAGTGTGTGCATATGTGGGTGTGAAACAAGCCGACAAGACACAATTTACCAAATTGCCCTTGCGGTCCACAACGAGCCACAGGAGTAGAGGGACGGGTCCTCACAGTTATTTTCATATTTTCTGGTTTAATTAGAATAGTTGTGTTCTAACGTGATTTCTGAGACGTACATGCATGATCTGTGTTGGTGTCAAAGTTGTAGATCCGTGAGTTAGCTTTCATTTCGAGCCGGTTTCATGATTGTTTGAGTTAAGTACATTTTCTGGTGAATTAAATTGGTTGTCTGTGCTGAAACAGGGAAATCATCTTAGTTAGTGTAATTATGTGGTTTTTCGTTAATAATGGATCTGAGTTTTGGTGGAGATGATCTTAGTAATGTTTAGGTGTGATCTGCAAAGTTTGGTTTCAATCCAAGTTATTTTCAAAAGCATTTTTATTGGGTTTATCATATATGAGATTTAACCGAAATTATAGATTTTCATTGATTTACTTTTATCCGATCGATCTGATTTTTGGGTATGTGATTCAGGGTATGACGTTGAGTAGGTATATCACGTTTCATGTCAATCGGACGGCTAGATCGACAGATATGATTTTCCGACATTAGTGGTATATTTGCTTTGCTTTTCTGTAAATCGACTGTTTTAATCGTATTCTAGATATAATATTAATATATATGTTTAAGCCCGTGCGCGGCTTGTGGTTGAACCAGGGAAGTCACGCTCTTCTGGGATGTGTAGAATAAACGAGCCTTAAGTTCGCCCTAAGCTTTGAATATAGTATTATTATATTGTTGTCATAGATGTTTGTTAGTTTTGCTGGGGTTGTATCCCGTTGTAGGCCTGAGTGCCTACTTTATCTGCTTATTCTAGACCAATGCTATGCTTACCCTTGGCGAGCTATGTGTTGCGTCTAATCCTGTATAATACTTGGCTTATTGTTGCATGCATGAACTGTTGTCTATGTGTATGATCATACATAAATTGTTTGCACTAGATGCATTCCTAGGCTAGACTTGGGCGATGGGTCAATTGTCGATCTGGGTGCTCGGGCGGCTCGAACCTAGCCTTAGGACCGAGGCTGGATAGCAAGGTTT